>QNUK01000709.1:0-306174 GCA_013621035.1 Clarias magur
CTGATAATGTCCTGAGACAGGACAAACGCTATTCACAGGGAAACAGTCAGGGTAATCTACATACAAGGCCACGCCCCCAAACACACACACACACACACACACACACATACAGTAGATCTGATAATTTTCCTGCATGTGTGGAAGATGTTAGGCACTGTACAGAAAGTTCTGGACAGTGGGAGGAGTTTAGATTTACCTCAGAACAACACTAAGACTCCAACAGAGAACGAAGAAGGAGAATACAGCAAGCTGTTACCATGGGTAAGTTTTAAATCTTATATAATACTTATTTTGATAATATAAAACTAATATTAATTTATTTTTCCTCATTTTCTCACAAGTTTTTTGTTATGTGAAACATTGTCATTTAATGTCACTTACATGGTTTGGTTAGCATGTAGATAACACTGCTAAATCATGCTTATATACTGCCTTATGTAGCTTAGCACAAACAGATTAGCTCACAGGTGGCTAAGCTAATGCCTTACAGTATGTAGATTACAGATGGTTGTCAGTATCAGCTGTGGTGTAAATGTTTATAATATATTCATCCCGTTTGGATAGCTTCATGTTATGGTAGCTATTTGGTTCAGTTTTTGGTTAGCTTATGACACTTCTATCTGTAATGTTATTTAGCACAAACACTTTAGCTCCCTTTGCCTATAATACTGCTTTATGTAGCTTACAGATATTTGTGATGTTAAGGTGTAAATGTAAATCATAATGCAAAAAGTATAAACCGTTGTATAACATTGCAAAAGTTTGTGTTGTCTTTATGCATGGTCAATAGTGATTGATGATTATTGATCATTTTATTATCATCATGCTTATGTTTCGTTTTCCTTTTTTTATAAATCGTTGTGACCATGAAAATGATCAGCCAACTGTTTTATTTGAGACCAAATGCAAACAAGCAGGCAAGATACACACGGACCATCACTATGTCATGGGAACCTCGACCACGACTGGGGTCTAGACTCCGGATGGATCTCTTGGTTGACCACACGATAAGGCTTCACCTGTGACTGCACACAACCAGCACATGGACTGACCTCAGATGCCAGGAATGTTACCACTGCTGGGTCTGTGTGAATTGCAAATCAGTTTATGGTAAGCAACCATAAACACCATGGAAATGCCAGGTATAAGATGTTCACTTGTGTTTTGAGTTAAACAAGAACTGCTTTCGAGAGCTGTTGTAAGTATGACTGTGTATAGAGTGTAAAAGTGGACCTTTACAAACTTGACACCCTTTCTTCATAGTGCATTGTTCCTGTTCCCACTGTTTTACCCTGAATGTCTATTTGCATGGTCATATTTACAGTATGCCGGAAATGTGCCTTCTGTGTGTAAGATCATCTGTGTCACTCCTCCCTCAATTCTAGAAATTTAATTTGCACTAGGTGAAAGAGGTTACATTTATATGTTTATATGTTTATAAGTTTATAAGTAATATATACATTTATATGTTTATAAGTAATAAAATACACAAATGTCAGGACATGTCAGAACTACTTCAGGGCCAATAACCCTGCAGACCCGTAAATAAAGAGTGAGGGGCAAGAGTGAGGGACAATCTTCCATGCATTCTGGCTTTTATACCATACCAACATTTGATGGGGTGGTGAACAGCATAGTATCATGGCACTATAATGCTGGCCACCAGCATACTAGCAAAATGTATGCTGGTATGCTGTGGACCAGCATCAGTAAAGTGACCAGCATACCAGCACCAGCATACCAGCAAAATGTATGCTGGTCACAAGCATACCAGCACCAAAACACAACATATGCTGGTATAATGGTAACCAGCTATGCTGGTCTATGCTGTTTTTTTTCAGCAGGGGAGTATACTCATGCAAATATGTACTTACAGATATTTTCTGAAATACTTTAACTTCAATTATAATTTTTTATTCATATGGGAGTAATATGCTACTGTTTTAATCGGAAAATTCAGTTATTACACATCAATATAGTACAAAGGGTTAAAAATAATTTATTTTAACATGTTTTAATTAATCAATATAATCCTGCAGTGACATTTTTCTCTTAAATCTTTTTAATGGTATGAATTTCTTTTGGATACACTGTAGCCATTCCAATGTAAAATAAGAAAGAAAGAAAAATGCGAGATCTAACTGCTCTGATTAGGTCGAAGAAACCTACAATTTACATTAATGACTGGTTTAATTTTACAGTACACTGCATTTTGCATTGAGACAATCATGCATGTATAGCACTGACAATTTATATTTATGCCATTTAGATGCTTTATCAGCGATAAACAAGTAAAATAGCACTGATACCAAACCTTTACTGTATGTCACCTCAAGTCTCTGTCTTCCTGTTTATCAATAATATTTATATCCATGAAAAAAAAAAATCAGAGTGATGTTCCCTAGTTGCCTGTTAATCCTCTCCCTGAGACACTTCTTAATCTTTTCTGCTGTAGCAAGGACACATTCGGGTGAGAACAGAACACAGAATTCAGCAGAACACCTTCCTCAAGAGATCTAACCCATTCAGTGACAAATGGAATCAGGTAAAGGTATACATTTGGACAGAAGTCTGGGAAACATTATTAATTTAGTTTGTTTTTATGCTCACTGTTTAACTTTATGTACTTACTTATATATAAGGCGATATATATACACACACGTGGACAATATTGTTGGTACCCTTCCATCAATGAAATAAAAACTCACAATCGTCACAGAAATAACTTTAATCTGACAAAAGTAATAATAAATAAGAATTCTATGAATGTTAACCAGTGAAAGTCAGAAATTGCTTTTCAACCATCCTTCAACGGAAATAAAAGATTAACTTTTACTTAACAACGGAAAGAAAAAATTAACTCATGGAACAGGCCTGGACAAAAATGATGGTACCCCTAACTTAATAGTTTGTTGCACAACCTTTTGAGGCAATCACTGCAATCAAACGATTCCTGTAACTGTCAATGAGACTTCTGCACCTCTCTGCAGGTATTTTGGCCCCCTCCTCGTGAGCAAGCTGCTCCAGTTGTTTCCGGTTTGAAGGGTGCCTTTTCCAGACAGCATGTTTCAGCTCCTTCCAAAGATGCTCAATAGGATTGAGGTCAGGGCTCATAGAAGGCCACTTTAGAATAGTCCAATGTTTTCCTCTTAGACATTCTCGGGTGTTTTTAGCTGTGTGTTTTGGGTCATTGTCCTGTTGCAAGTCCCATGACCTGCGACTGAGACCCAGCTTTCTGACACTGGCCAGCACATTTCTCTCTAGAATTCCTTGATAATCTTGAGATTTTGGGGGGCGCTGCTGAGCTCGTAATGGAGTAGACGTGTTTTTGGAGGCTCCGGAGGATTTTTGTTAAAATTGTTATTAAATTGCGCTTTCTAGTTTTAATTTCACTGTTATTCTTCCCCGTTAACAGTTTTATTTGTATACTCATCTTTAGCGGTGGTTACAATGTCCGGAAAAAATACTAAAACCCGTAGCACAACGCAGTCACAACTGAGGCCTAATCCACAGGTCACGGCCTCACCTTCGCGTGAGTCGCCGCCGCGCGCTGACCCCACCGCTCACCAGGCAGTTTCTGTGATTGACACTGGTGCGCTGAGGCTCGAAATATTGTCATCTTTGAGGAACCAAATCGCGGATATTTTTAAGGCGGAACTGCGTGCTGCATTGGGGGACGACTTGTCCACAATCAAATCGGAGTTACAGGCTGTAAAAACACAACTGGCTAATGATAAGGCCGCCATTGATGCCGGACTGTCTGCGCTAAAGGGTACTGTAGGTGAGATGGAGCGCTCGCTCTCTGATTGTACCGATGACAAATCCTTCTTCGGAGTTGTACAAGCAACGCATTGATTTACAAACAGAATTTGATCTTCTTTCAACAAAAGAAACGGAACGTATGTTGTTACAGACTCGTGGAACGTATTATGAATATGGTGACAAATCAAGTAGATTGTTAGCACATCAGCTAAAACGGCAAACTGCCTCACGCCTAATACCACAAATTAAAAATGACTTAAATATTATCACTTCTGATCCCACAGAGATCAATGCAGTTTTTAAATCATATTACTCCTCCCTTTATAAATCTGAATGCCTTAAAGAAGATCTAAAATTGAATGATTTCCTTCGAAGTATTGATATTCCTGTTATTGATACAATATCTGTAAGGGACTTGGACTCTCCATTGTCTCTTGAAGAAGTCATGGTTTCAATTAAGGCAATGCAGTCCAATAAAGCTCCAGGCCCAGATGGTTTTCCAATTGAGTTTTATAAAAGGTTTATAGATAAATTGGCACCATTGCTACTTGGCATGTTCAATGAATCCTTAGACCAGGGCTCCTTACCATCTACTTTAAACCAAGCCTCAATTGCTCTTCTTCTTAAGAAGGGAAAGGATCCCCTTCAGTGTGGATCATATAGGCCATTATCATTGCTAAATGCTGATGTGAAAGTGCTGGCTAAATTAATTGCATCCCGTTTAGAGGATGTATTACCACATGTTATATCTGAGGAGCAGACCGGTTTCATAAAAGGACGGCATTTGTTTTTTAATACTCGTACACTTTTTAATATAATTTACTCCAAACACACATCGGTATCTCCTGAAGTTGTAATCTCTCTGGATGCTGAGAAAGCTTTTGATAGGGTTGAGTGGGAATACTTGTTTGCAGTATTAAAGAAATTTGGGTTTGGTGATAAATTTATTTCCTGGATTCGCCTCCTTTACAAATCCCCGCAAGCTAGTGTTCACACAAATAATATAACCTCTGATTATTTTACTCTTGGACGTGGTACCCGGCAGGGGTGTCCCCTGTCACCATTGCTTTTTGCCCTTGCTATTGAACCATTGTCTATTAAGCTTAGATCTTCTCTTGCTTTTAAAGGTATTATTCGTAATGGGTTGGAGCAAAAATTATCCTTATATGCCGATGACTTGTTGTTATACGTGACTGATCCTGCAACCTCTATTCCTGTTATTTTAACTATTTTGGATAACTTCGGTTCTTTCTCGGGGTATAAGCTAAATTTGCACAAGAGTGAATACTACCCAGTCAATAGTAGTGCTTTACAACTTCAGCATCTAAACCTGCCCTTTAAACTCAATTGTTCAGGCTTTAAATACCTTGGTATTACAGTGACTCGTTCTCTATCTGACCTTTCTCATGCCAACTTCTCCTCTCTTATTTCCGATGTGAAATCTGATTTTCAAAGGTGGAGCAATTTGCCTCTTTCTTTAACCGGGAAAATCAATGCAGTTAAAATGACCATTCTTCCTAAATTTCTCTACTTTTTTCAATCACTTCCTTTATTTCTTCCTAAGTATTTTTTTGATTCCTTGGATAAAATCATAATCTCTTTTCTTTGGGCTGGGAAACCTCCTAGAATCCGTAAGACCTTACTACAGAGATGTAGACTTAGTGGTGGACTAGCTCTGCCTAACTTTCAAATTTACTACTGGGCTGCACATATTCAAAAATTAAATTTTTGGGTAAACTCATCTGAATCCCCATGGTGCAAATTAGAGTTATTGTCTTGTAAACCATCCTGTGTATTAGCTCTACTTTGCACTTCCTTTCCAATCAAACCCGCTCAATACACTGATAACCCAGTGGTACTTAATACACTGAAGATTTGGTATCAGTTTAGACGGCACTTTAAATTTGGATCTGCGTCAGCAATGGGTCCATTGAATAAAAATCATTTGTTTCCCCCATCACTTTTAGATTCAGCATTTTTATCATGGCACGACAAAGGCATCACAGACTTTTATCATTTATATGAAGATGGAGTATTTCAAAGTTTTGCTAGTCTGTCCTCAGAGTATGAGCTGCCTGCTGCTCATTTCTTTCGCTACCTTCAAGTTCGCAACTTTGTATCCAAGTGTTTTCCCAATTTTCCTTCTATACCTCCCAAGCAGCCCTGGGAAAGTCTGATCACATTTAATCCGTATCAGCGAGGTGTGATTTCAAGAATATATAATTTTATTTGATCTTTTAGTGATTGTAAAATCTCTAAAACCAGATTTGCTTGGGAAAATGAACTGGGATTGCAGTTGAGTGAAGAATCTTGGGAGAAAGCCATAGACAGAATACGCTCCAGCTCTTCCTGTGCCCGTCTCAGTCTTATTCAGTTTAAGGTTTTGCACAGAATCCATTATTCTAAATCAAGACTAGCTGAAATATTTCCTGATGTTGAGGATAGATGCGACAGGTGCCGCACCTCTCCCTGTAATCTAAGTCATATGTTCTTTTTGTGCCCAAACCTGCACAACTTTTGGACAGGATTTTTCAATCTTATATCCACTATACTTGGGGTACGGTTGAAGCCATGTCCATTAACTGCTATATTCGGCATTACAGATGATTCAGTTCCATTGAGTTCCGCACATAAAGACATTATCGCCTTCTCATCATTGTTGGCTAGACGTTCCATACTTTTACATTGGAAGTCTGTCAAGTGTCCCTCTATCACTCAGTGGACTAAAGATTTATTATTTTTTCTTAAACTAGAGAAGATAAAATATACACTGAGAGGGTCTACTAATATTTTTTTTCACAAATGGCAACCATTTATTGTTTATTTTGCAAACTTACAGGTACTGCCTGAATGATTGATTATCTAAACTGGGTCATGCATCAGTGTATGCATGACCAATCTATTTCACACAGATTTGTTTGAGCCAAAGGATGAACATGGGTGTGTGTGTGTGTGTGTGTGTGTGTTTGTGTAGGTTTTAGTGTATGTTCGGGGTGGGTGGGGAGTTTTTTTTCAGCTTTCTTTTCATTTTGATTTATAAATACTATAATACATTTAATTCACTGTTGTTTATATGTTTATGTATGATAATTGTTCAATAAAAAAAAATTGAAAAAAAAAAAAGATAATCTTGAGATTTCATTGTACCCTGCACAGATTCAAGACACCCTGTGCTAGATGCAGCAAAGCAGCCCCATAACATAACAGAGCCTCCTCCATGTTTCACAGTGTTCTTTTCTTGATATGCTTCATTTTTCCGTCTGTGAACATAGAGCTGATGTGCATTGGCAAAAAGTTCCATTTTTGTCTCATCTGTCCATAGGACATTCTCCCAGAAGCTTTGTCGCTTGTCAACATGTAGTTTGGCATATTCCAGTCTGGCTTTTTTATGATTTGTTTTCAACAATGGTGTCCTCCTTGGTCGTCTCCCATGTAGTCCACTTTGGCTCAAACAACGACGGATGGTGCGATCTGACACTGATGTTCCTTGAGCATGAAGTTGACCTTGGATCTCTTTAGAAGTCTTTCTGGGCTCTTTTGTTACCATTCGGATTATCCGTCTCTTTGATTTGTCATCAATTTTTCTTGTGCGGCCACGTCCAGGGAGGTTGGCTACAGTCCCATGGGTCTTAAATTTCTGAATAATATGTGCAACTGTAGTCACAGGAACATCTAGTTGCTTGGAAATGGTCTTATAGCCTTTACCTTTAACATGCTTGTCTATAATTTTCTTTCGAATCTCCTGAGACAACTCTTTCCTTCGCTTCCTCTGGTCCATGTTGAGTGTGGTACATACCATGTCACCAAACAACACAGTGACTACCTGGAGCCCTATATATAGGCCCACTGACTGATTACAACATTGTAGACACCTGTAATGCTAAATAGTGGACACACCTTGAATTAACATGTCCCTTTGGTCACATTATTTTCAGTATTTTCTAGGGGTACCATCATTTTTGTCCAGGCCTGTTCCATGAGTTTATTTTTTTTAAATAATTCGGTTGAAGCATGGTTGAAAAGCAATGTCTGACTTTCATTGGTTAACATTCATAGAATTTTTTTTAGTTATTACTTTTGTCAGATTAAAGTTATTTCTGTGACCATTGTGAGTTTTTCTTTCATTGACCGAAGGGTACCAACAATTTTTGTCCATGTGTGTATCTATATATACGGTATATCTTGCCTCATAAATGTGGTATTAAGTTGATCTACCTTTGTATTGTCCATTGACCATGATATTCTCAGGACAGTGAGGAAAATACATTTTACACCGACAATTTCTCATTTCTTCTGTGACACATAAGATTTGCATAGAGTCTAAACAAATGCTCTGATGGCAAAACCTGGGCCCTGGCAATCATGTGGATGTTATTTGACTTATACCACCCATCTACATTGTTGCAGAACAAAAACCCCAGTAGTTCCTTTCGGTAGGATAATGCACCGTGTCACATTGTAAAAATGTTCAGGAATAGTTTGAGGACCATGAGAGATGAGGACCTGAGAGATGTGCTTGACAAACATTTGTGATCAATATATCACAACTTACAGGACTTAATGGTTTTGCTGCTAACGTCCTGATGCCAGATTATTCTAATTGCTTGTTCCATCCATTATCATCAAAGCTGACCTAGTTGTACTTGTTAACTACTTCTATGATTTGTCATAACAGAAGTATGTCCAAATATTCAAATTTGTTTGACTTTTTGAAATTGAAAACACTCATAAATCAAATTGGCCCAAATAAATCCATGCTTGCATTCTCATATGTACAAGCGAGTGCAATAGAATAAAACTTGCTTTTGCCACTTTCTCAGAAACACTTCTAGTTAACCAGACACCCAAGACATCATATCAGGAAATAGCTTCCTGTTACCCGATTTCAAGTAGCTGCATAAAGAAGCCATAAAGATGTGCATGTTCACCCTCCCTGGTTATACAAAAGCTTAAAGCTTAAGAGACAAGATTACACTTGAAAGTGAGCACTGTTACAGTGAGGGCAGTTCAATTATGGCCTATAGCCATCGTTAATTATTTTATTTTTTTCTGGATAAGAAAAGCATATTTAGAAGATTTGAAATACTAATTATAACTTACAAGATTTGTCCTCCCTTCTGGCTTAATAAATCATGTTGCTGATCTGTGTTGTGAATTGCCAATTAGGGTGATCTGTTTAGCCTGCTGTTTGTTCTTTAGTAATGAATACAGATCTGACTGAGTCACGAGGCAATCTCACACATAACTCATGGGATACTGTGTCACACACCAAGCTTTAGCGCACTGACTCTGATTAGTCTTTTCCAGCAGGAGGTGGAAGGAGGGATGTGGCAATAGCAAACTGAGGGTGACTCCACCGAGCTATGCACATGACTATGCACATTTTATTTATGCTGTATTATTGATTCTAGTTTGACAAATGAATGGCCAATCAATGGCATTACTGGAATGGCTCTTTAATTTGTCTAAAGATTCTAATAGTCGGAGGACTCAGTTAAGTATAAATGTCAAAGGAGTAATTGATGTTTCATAGTTGTGTCACTTTTTTTGTCTTAGAATTGTTCCATTATATTTGTGAATTTTATGACTAGCAAAGGATGAACTAGTGATATTGGACATGTGACAATGAAAACAATTACTTTTTTAAATGTGATAAGTAAAAGAAATAAAATTATAGGAAGATATTCAGTGCTGTTAAGCCCTTATACAAATTGGAGAGGCTATAATCATTCCCTTAACAGTCTCTATATATTTTTCTTTCTAGTGAAGGTCATGATGGTATGATGGTGCATGATAGGTTTCCTCCAGTTTCCTCCCCTATCCAAAGACATGCAAATGAAATTAATTGGCATTCCCAAACTGGCCGGTGTTGTGTGAACACAGGTGTGAATGGTGACCGGTGGTCCAACAAGGGTCATAAAATGTGAATAAATATAATGGTGATAACTATTGGCCTTCATAGTCCCTAGTTGGGTTAGAGAGGTTACTAGATCTTTTGGCATACACATTGTATGGAAATGTATTAGAATTACTGATTTAATATAGAACTGTGAAACTATTGAAACGAAATATAAACATTAAATAAACACCTACTAATTGGTCAGATTCCAGAATTCAGCAGTGCTGTGATATAATTTTATGAACTTTTAAGGCATTTTGTCACCATAGCCTTCAAAGACTGACATTCAATATGCTAACTAACTTTCATGGTTACAGAGTTTCAAAAATGTTGCATTTGAGTAGCAAAAATATGTCCTATTCACAAACATTTAGATTGAATGCTTTGCCATCTACAAACTTTTTGAATCCATTATATGGCCCAAATTATGCAGACACCTGACTATCATATTCATATGGAGACCCTCTAGTGACACGCAGTGCAAAAAAATATTATTCCAAGGCCATGACTTACTAAGGTGTGGGAAGGCTACTTAATGTGTTACTATATTGAAAAGTGAAGAATTTAATGTCTAATAGCAACCAAAAGGACCAGCTTACTCTAACAAGTCACTTTTGCAGTGCACCACTGGTGAAGATGAACCACTAACATTACTTTAAGTGAAGTAATTATTATGAATTGCATATAATATAATGTCAAGACACAAAAAACAACTTTTCAATCATTTCATGATTTCATGGTGTCTATACACCTGCCATATAGACATACAACCATTAGTATAAATGAACGATTACCTTTATTTACTTACTGGCACACAGAACAACACTATGAAGCCACTTGCACTGTTAAGTTGTGGCTATGACGTAGTATGTCATGGGCACATGTTATACAAATTCATTCCCACATCATGGCCACAAAATCCTGGTCCTATGCTTCATATGGATATTTCCAAATATCACCACAGGGACTCCGTACATTCATATGAGCTTGATTGAACACCCAAATCCAGATTTAGTCCCGCCTTTGCTGGTATAAAACCTTCACTGTTCAGGGCAGCTTTCCACTAGAATTCTGAATATGGCTGTGTGGAAGCTTTTCCCATTCAGCCTCAATAGCATCAGTGTACATCGTAGTACATTCTCGGTTTTCCATTTCTTGGACATTTTCAGTTCAGTGGGGTTGAGGTGAAGGCTCTAAACAGGACACTTCTGTGCAGTTCTTTTAAAATCGACTTAGCAAACCATGTCTTAATGGAACTTGCTTTGTGCACATGGGTATTGTAATCCTGGAACAGGGTTGGGATGCTTACTTCTAGAGAAGGGATGTTAAATCTAAATCATACAAAGGAATCCTATTGTGTGCTTCTAAAGTTGTGGCAACAGGTGGGAAACATGCTATAGGTATGATGGTCGGCTGTCCACATACGTTTGGACATATGATGTTTCACAAAGCCAGAATGTCCGATTCCTTTGCGCTTCCCAAATTGCGTTTCCCGAAAGAGTCGTTCGAAAAGAATCGATTCGCGCGCGAGTCCTTCACGACGATTCTCGCGGTGTTCAGCAGAGCTGCGTCGGGGCAGCGCGCGCAGCACCGAGCCGCGGGATTCCTCTCATCCCAGCGGATCTGCTTCAGGATTGTAGGGGATGGATTTACACAGCAGATTTGGGTCATCATATGCTGGAAAACTGCGTGTGTATTCTGCGTTGTTCGCATCCCTGCTGTAAAGGCAGATGGACACAGGCAGAAACCAAATACTACGCGTTACATTTTATGACGGATTTGCGCCCGTATTAGTCTAAAACTGCGAACTAGATTCCTTCAGTCCTGCCCCGTTATTACACAGTTAGAGAGATGCCTGTTCTACAGCACCCAAACGCCACCGCTGGTGTTTTGCACACTGATTATGAATGGAGATACGAATACTACGATGAAGAAGAGCCGGTTTCCTTTGAAGGACTCAGGGCACACAAATGTAAGTCATGCCTTCTTTTGACTGTTAATGGAGTTTTAGCCTTAATTCTGATTTTCATTAATTTCGAACATCAGACTCTTTCCATTACAGTTTTGTGATTTAAATAGTAGCATTCTTGTGGTTTCAATGTGTTACATCTGTGTGTGTGTGTGTGTGTGTGTGTGTGTGTGGCCACAATCTCAGAGCTGTATAAAACAATAGATCTACACATTCATGCAATCAGATCCAACATCCATAGTGAAAATTTAACAGATCTAATAAAATGAACTGAAATCTATCACTTCCTAACATTTCCATAAATTATGCTTAAATTCAGATTTCATTCCATTTATGTTACAGATTCCATTGTAATTGGCTTCTGGGTGGGTCTTGCAGTGTTCGTCATTTTCATGTTCTTCGTGCTCACTCTTCTAACCAAGACAGGAGCTCCGCATCCCGAGTAAGTCGCATCTTCAGCACCTGTAATGCTTAAACCAATCCAATCTCAGGAACATGCCTCATTGAATTGCATTGAACACCAATTACAGTTAAGAGAGGTAGGCAACAAGTAGTTTACCTGGTAAAATGCATGACATCCCAATGCACAGTTACCCCATGATGTTAATAACCATCTTATTCATAACTGTTTGCTCTGTTTCCCCTACTTGCTTCATTATCTGCTCTAGTTCAGTGTCTACATGTCTTCATGTGTGATGTTGGGAAAAAGTACATAACCCAAATGTACTTGAGTTGAGGTAGAGTGCAGAATTTATGCAAACACCTCATTGCATTAATATGGTTATAGAAACCAATAATGTTGGGCAAGGGGGCATTGTACACAGTTCCGTTCAATTGAGGTCAGTTGTCCAGGTTCTTTTATGAGCTCCAGGATGAGTGGTCATTCTGCATTTGTGGGTTATGGTTCTCACCGTGGTTCCCTGGAGTCCCCAAGCCTTAGAAATGCATTTACTGTATAACCCTTCCCAGACTGATACATGTCAATTACTATTTTTTTTCATCTGTTCTGTATGTGTACTGTATATGTGTTTGTGAAATGCCTCTTATTGTAGCTGTCTGTTAGATTTAGTTAATTCAATTAATAAAGCAAAATCAAATGAAAGTATAAAATGTTGAAACAAAATCTAAAAATGTAGAAAATATAAAATGTAAGCAATCTGCTGCAAAAACACTTTCCCTGCCTAATCACCCAGCTGCAGAGTTTTAAAGGTTTTAAGGTCAGGACCCTGCACAGATGTGTTTTACGCACCAACATGCCAACTAATGTCTTTATGGACCTCACTCTGTACACAGGAGCACTGTCATTGTGCAACATATTGGGACTCTATAGTTATAGTGGAGAGAAATCTACAGCATACACTACTACACTGCCTTTAGATACTAGTGCACTTCCAACTTTATGTAAGGTTCATACATAGGTATGTTGGTCAGGAGTGCGTTAAATTTGCATGTTCTCCCTATGCTCTCTACAGCCCAAAGACATTCAAATTCAGAACTCCTTTGAACCAAAGAATGAGTGAATTCTTTGTGAATAAACAAGTAGGTGATGTTTGAAGAATAGAGCTATGCTAGGAGCATCGAAAGGGCCAAGTAGAGTAGTGTTTGGAGGGATAAAACAAAGACTAGCATGTCCGACAATTAGGCATATGTTAATTCACATTTATTTATATTAGCACTCGTAAAAAAAATAAAATCACAATTATTGATGACAAGGAAAGCAAAGCAGATTACAACCTATGCTCCCTGACAATACCAAAAGGAGGACCTGCATTATCTTTCCACAGTATAAGGAACATCGTAAAACAGCTCATGGTGTTATGCTTATGACTGAGTATCTCAGAGTAACAGAGAAAGTATTAGCTAAATTGTGGCCATTAAAATGAGTCCAATGTGCCTTAAATTTGTGCAAGCATAGAACAATAAAGTTGCGGTCTAAACATTACCAGGAGGCAACTTGCAATTTAGGGTATCTTGTGCTTATTTTTATTGCGTAAAGAATAATGCATGTAATGCAAATTAATGCATGTTTAGGTCAGGTGCAGCACTTGCGCTAAAAATACTGTACAAGCACAATAAGTTTATTATGTATTGAACATAAATCACAGCATGTGGAGTTGATTGCTATCAGAAACCAACATAAAGAAAGCTAAATAAAATATACTACGATGCTCCATAATTTATCACGTATAAGTAGTATTCATTTTACTTATACTGTTCGTATCTTGGTCTGAAAAAAAATATGTATAGGTTCTAGTTAAAGAACAAAATGCTTCCTGGGTGGCAATACATCTAGAGTTAATGATGCCTATTTTATTGATTCACTTGATGTTTAAAGTAAATTTTCTATAACGCTGAGGTCCAGTGGCATTGGAGACCAAAGTGTTCTAGTGTGTAATTATTTGTGTTGAACAAGACTCACACAGACTTCTGCACCCTTCACTCGTCATCCTGAAATGTGGGAGTGTAATCTCAGGGTCTGGCACACAACTGACCCTCCACTCCTGTATCTACACTAATAAGATGTTTTCTTTATACAGCCCTAACACTCAGTGTTGCATCGTGTGCTAGAAAATGATGCAATAAACACTGAATGCATTCAGACATTTTACTCATTTTTGATGAGTAAAAACAACCTGATGTTCACACACTGATGAAGACCAGATACAAGAAAAGCAGGAAATCACCCTGCAGTGATGCAGGAAGCCTATCCAACAACTAATGATGTCTGCACTACAAGCTTCTAGCAAAGATGTTAATTATGCTTAAAAATATGCATGAATTTAATGCATGCCTGTGATATTTGTTGACAGAAGCAAAAACTATGTTTCATATGAATTAGAAAGGTTAGTATGATAAATTATACCACAAAGCTACTTCTCGAGTTTGACTGTTCACAATGTATTTATTTTCTAAAACGGAATCAGAATCAGGTTTTATTCGCCTAGTATGTTGACAAACAAGGAATTTGATTTTGGCTGTTTGTGGCTGTTTGTAAGTACACAACATTCAATAACTGTACAGTTTAAACAAAGACTGGAAAAAACAGTACAGTTTTGACAGTAGTACAGAATATGCATCCACAAGGACTCTGAGTGTGTGCTGGGGTATTTGGCACCAGAACATTAGCAGAAGCTTCTTTAAGTGCTGCAAGTTGCAAGGATGAATCAGACCTATTTGTCTAGCACATCCCATGGACGCTCGATCTGATTGAGATCTGGGGAATTTTGTGGCCGGATCAATAACCTTGAAGTCTTTCTCTCTATATCTGTCCCTTGTTCTGATTCTGCCGTGGCCAGCTTTAACATTTTTCATCAATTTGTGCTGCACTGGCTTTTCTGTGGGATTGGAAGAGATGGGTTGGCCTTTGCACCCACAGGCATGGATGATCCCTGGGTGCCTATGACCCTGTTACCAGTTTATATTATAATTGGTAATCCATTTTAAAGTTATGTGGTGTTAGTGCTATTGATTGACATGGGAGCAAAAGTTCAAGAACAAGTCTATTTAAACATCATAGACATACAACATGCTCCAATTTATCATATTAAGAATATCATCTCCCTTATTTACACGAACTTCCTTAAAAAATTATACATTACCAGTCAAAAGTTTGGACACACCTTCTCCTTCAGGGTTTTTTATTTTCTTTTTTTTACTTTTATTATTTTCAACATTATACATTAATACTGAAGACTTCCAAACTATGAATGAGTTGGAACGGAGGGTGAAGGAAAAGCATCCAACTGTCATCATTTCATTGTCTCCAGTATTAATATACAATGTAAAAACAAACAAACAATAAAATAAAGAAAAAAACACTGAATAAAAGTTTCTGTGTCCAAACTTGCATTGGTCCTAAAACCAGTACTGTATATACAGCAAACAAACCCTAAATAAGGTTTACAGAAAAGTGGTTGTATTTTTATAAAATGACGCAATTTACAGTATAAGAAGAAGAAAATTATATTACAAAGTATTGCTGTTGGTGTGAGAACATGTTGAAATTGTGGGAATGTACACAAATAGGAAATAGCAGATCAAATTGCATTTCAAGATGAAAAGCTATAATAAGAAAATAAAAGTAAATTGCTGTTTTCTTTTTCTCTGGGAATCTGAAATAAACCCTTCTCCCATCACAGCCGCGCACTGTCAGCTTAGTTCTATGCCTTTACTCTCATAAATTTTTATTTCTTAAAATATTGTTGCAATAACACATTATAGCAATTTCACCGAACAAGCTGCATTTGCCCAAGATTACACAGAAGGGAAAAAAAGAACATCACTGAGGCTGAGTTGGAGATGCTGATCTCCAGGGTCACAATAGATAGAACTAATGTTTCACATTCACAAAGTAGAAAGTTTGAATATAAGAGAGACATACTGTAATCAGAAAGTCAATGTGATGTCTGTGACCCCAGTACTGCTCAGTCTGTTTAGGCTTTAGGCTTTAACTTGTTCGATGAATATTATATTTGGCTAAGGCACAGCTGTAACCTGTCACAAAACTAGACTGTATAAATATTGTGCATGATTTTTCAAGCTAGAGGTTAAAATAGTTATACATAGTTTCTACATGGTGTTCATTCCTGTAAGTCCTGTAACTTCTCAATGTGTAAAATTTCAAGTAAGAAGACTAACATACTCAAATGATTGGCATCAAATTATATAGGTCTTTTGTATGAACTACCGGCCTTTTATATATGGATTATACTGCTGGGTGTATTTTTTTTATTGTCCCCTTACCCAGAGTGCACTTTATCAAAAACATATAATCTAATAGTTCATTAGAGCAGGGACTAAGAATAATATTGAGAATATTTTGTAAAACCCAGTAAAAGTGGCTTAAAGATAGAATGGATCTCACTTAACAAACCCAACTACCTTTTATGGTCTACTATCAATAGTTCCATTAACACATCATCTTTTCATTTGGCAGACATTGGCACTGAAGGAAAGGAAGCAGGGTCTGTAGCTGGCCTAGGATATAAGCGCAAGGCACTGGTATTTGGACCATTCCAATTAGATTACATAAAAACATTTCCAGACTTTATCAATTACCGATTGAAAATGTCAACCCTATGAGTAACCAAAATGCCATATGGTCCAAGTGACAAATGTATGGTCCAAGGGATGTATTTGAGTACTCTTGCTGTTTTCCAAAATGACAGTGGTCAAGAAACCAACACAGGCGGTGCTTATTCAGGATCTGAAAAGGTTTAGTGGTAGAAGATCTGGATAAATGCATGTCCATCTCCAAACAGCATTGTATCTCATCTTCAATTCCGCTTTATCCTGTATTCAGGGTTCGGAGCCTATCCCAGGAGGCTTAGGGCAGGAGGCGGGCTACACCATGGACAGGGTGCAAATCCATCATAGGGCACACACACACACACACACACACACACACACACACACACACACACACACACACACACACACGTATTTGTACACTTGTGAGGACACATTTCTTTGCACTGTGGGAGGTAACCGGAGTAAACCCACCAAGGGAGTGGGCTCACTCACAATTTTGCCCAAAAACACAGCCATGAATAAAGAATGGTACCAAAACACCCCCCAACAGCAACTTCTTCCAACAAGAAAGAACAATGGTGAAGAACAATGCATTTTCCAGCACGATGGACCACCATACCATAAGGCAAAAGTAATAACTAAGTGGCTCGGGGACCAAAACGTTGAACTTTTGGGTCCATGGCCTGGAAACTCCCCAGATCTTAATCCCATTGAGAACTTGTGGTCAATTCTCAAGAGGCGGGTGGACAAACAAAAGCCCACTAATTCTGACAAACTCCAAGAAGTGATTATGAAAGAATGGGTTGCTATCAGTCAGGATTTGGCCCAGAAGTTGATTGAGAGCAGCCCAGTCGAATTGCAGAGGTCCTGAAAAAGAAGGTCCAACACTGCAAATACTGACTCTTTGCATAAATGTCATGTAATTGTTGATAAAAGCCTTTGAAACATATGAAGTGCTTGTAATTATATTTCAGTACATCACAGAAACAACTGAAACAAAGATCTGAAAGCAGTTTAGCAGCAAACTTTGTGAAAACTAATATTTGTGTGTTTCTCAAAACTTTTGGCCACGACTGTACACTGTTCCAGGCGCAGTTTAAACCTTCACAACCAGTAAGGCAAACAGTTGTTTCTTTAAACCAAAAATCTGATATGATATCTTGCTTAATGGAGTGAAATAAATTGTTTATCGGAATATAAAAGTGGATTTATTTATATCCGTTAATTTCAAGACTATGTGTAACCCGATCCTTGAAGTAATTTCAATCAAAAGGAAGAAAAATATCTACAGGGTCTGAGCTCACCAAACATACATATGCATTTGAATAATGGGTGCATGCTGAATAATGGGTTTGAATGAATGCCGAACTCAGTTCAGTCAGTGTGTGTGTATGAAAGCCTACAGAATCCTCACTGAACGAACGATGAAGAATCTTTGCCGTCCTTAGAACAAACGAGTCCTCCGATTGCGCAATCCATCCGTAGAGAAATCCAACGCGTCTATCTCCTGGCACGAATCCAAACGACCGCAACGCGATGAGACAGTATGATGTCGTCAATCACACGCTGTATCTAATGCAATGAAACAGTTCAGGCATACATTTAAAGAAGGGAATGGCGAAGATGGATAAGGTTAAGCACGAGCCGAATTGCGGCTTGCATATATCACCACGAGCTGGCGCAAAAGTGACGTCAGCAACCATCGACACGCTTCTCTCATAGTATTGTTAACTTTGCTTACAACATTATTTTTACACAAACTAGTGTACAAACATGTTTAACAATTTCGTTAACATATCAAACAATTTACATTTGTACTTTTTGTGCACTTTGTCCGACTCACGAACAGGACCTATAATTCACATTCATCATACATTAACGCATTAACATACGGAACAAATATGCAGAAAATATGAATATTTATAACTCACCTAATGCAATGAAACAGTTCAGGCATACATTTAAGAAGGGAATGGCGAAGATGGATAAGGTTAAGCACGAGCCGAATTGCGGCTTGCATATATCCCCACGAGCTGGCGCAAAAGTGACGTCAGCAACCATCAACACACTTCTCGAATAGTGAATCACAGACCCAACCGAACACACACCTCCCTTTTCTCTTTCACATTAGTTCCATACACCTGAACATACAATACATCAAGTAAAAAAATACATATAACAAATGTGAATAATAATAATGTATATATATATACATTATATATAATGTGTAATATATATATATATATATATATATATATATATATATATATACACATTATACACAATAATATACACATACATATATATATATATATATATATATATATATATATATACACACATTCAGTTATTAGAGAATATTGAAAGAGGTTTTCTATACTTCTCAATTATTTGAGTGGGTTACATATGCACATAATTAGAAAATTATAATACATTAATGAACATATTTTAATAGTTTAACAGTTCCTGTTATCACTGTTGTAGTAGCAGTATTCTACTCTTCTCTCTTTTTTTGTCCTGATTTGAAAAAAGCTCAAAGACTGTTTAAAAAACAGCACATATATAAATCTATGTCTTTTTTTGCTTTAGATTATTTATACCCTGTCTAGGAACAGTAGGAACAACAGGAACGATAATGTTTAACATGAGCATGTTAATAAAAACCTAATTGCTATACTTTCTGTATATGAGTCAAGCTGTTATGAAAGATGAATCCATACCCTCTGATTTAAGAATTTAATAGGACTGCCGAACAGCATTGTGATATGAGCAATACTTCTTAATGGAAGCAATGTAAGATATAGTTTAGATGTCTGGATATGTGTTCAAAGTGGAAACAGAAGTCTGCCATTACGTGTGAAAATGTGACATATGGATGTGACGGAAGCCGTAATATGGTGAAGGTTGCTATATTGTTAATGCCGGGTTTTATGAAGGAATAATTCATATTGTGTGCCATATAAATTATTTTCACTTTTTCATTATTATTATTATTGTTATTATTATTATTTATGCATGCATACTAACCATCCACTTTATTAGGAACATCTGTATAGTTGAGACATGATCATGCCAACCATGTGACAGTAGCACAATGGAAAAAAAATCATATAGATAAGGGTCAAGAGACACCAGTAAAGAGTTAATGGCCACAACAGACACCGGAATGAAGAACAAGTGCGATGAAACTTTGTATGTGACATAGATGTTGGTAGGAAATGGGCAGGTTTGAGACATTTTTATTAATGTCTGATATCTTGAGATTTTCACACACAAAATCAATCATGTTGCAAGTGATTGTTATTTTTACCTACTTCTAGTATCTAATGCTATTTGTTAAATATACATTACTTGTGGGACACATTAGTTTGACTTTTGTCACTTTAGGGAAAATCATCTGCCAAATGAAATAAATTTATTAAATGCAGTATAATTATATATATTATATATATCAGCCGACTGGGTTTCTAAGAAACTGGGTTTCTGGATTTCTAAGAATGTCTATAGATTTTTTTCTATATTGATTTCTCAATTAAATATTGCGGACTATTTTAAGTAGATTCATGACATATAGTAAAATGCCAATTCATGTAATTCTATACATTTATATATTTTATACCAATAAAAGTCCTTTTCACTGAACAGACTGAAACTTATTGTGAAATACTTAATCTCAATATCATTGCTTACACAGGAGCGCTGAACCTTGTGAGGATTGTGTTCATCTGACTAGCTGTGTAGAGGAACTAGGTCGTCCTAGGGAGTCAGAAAACACCAGAGCTGGTTTACCTCGACCCTTACTGGAGGAGTCCCGCTTTCTCTTGAACTGCTACATTAATGAAGAAGAGCAGGTAGGAGAACGGGCCTTCAGCCGAACTCGCAGAGCTCAAACCGAACCAAACAGCGGTGAATTGAGTGGCCGGGTGAAAACCGCTGGCCCTGTTGGCCTGAATACACAGCTGGAGATGATGGAAGAAAACGAAGAAGCTTTTCTGGCTCATTTCAACATCCCAAACTTTGTGAACTGTGAACTTAGCTCCACACTGGGTGAAGATGATTTACTGCTGAGTGAGCCACCCATAATAATGGAAAGTGAATCTCATTGTCACAGTACCAGTCACATTAGAGACTAAACACAATATATTTGACATATAATGTAATCTGGCATTTGGACTGAAACATTGCAAAGGAAGGAGTCTGCAGAAAGCTTTGTGTTTATGAATAGGTTTTGTAAATGATTCATAGAGAGGAAATTAAACGCAGTAAAATTTTACTCAGAATCCTTTTGTTGAGCAGAGCAGATCAGTGGAGTGATCAGATTATATACCAAATACTTTTAAACTACAAATCTGATGGGGGAGATGTATCATTAGTAACTGTATCAAAATACATTTTTTCCAAACATATTGTTGAATTCTATAGTAACAAGCAGCACATTCATATTTTTACATAATGCTCTTATCTAATTTATTATCTAACATGTTTTTTTTGTTGCTTGTTATGTGCTGTATTTTTGTAAACACTAAATAAAAGTGGATTAATCTCACTGAACTTAATCAAACTGTTTTAAATGTTGCACTGCCAATTTATTGATATATATTTACTTGCTTCTGGAATGCTAGTTTTCTTTGTACTGATTTGCATTTTGATCATTCATAAAGAGTAAAGCTAATTCTGCCACAGGTTATTTGCATTTGCATTCCTGACACAGTTTAGAAAGGGTTGAAAAAAAACTACTAACTGGCAAGACTGTAAGTGTACAGTAGGTTATTTTACATACTCCTATGTTAGTAATACGTTTAATAGAGTAAAAGAAATCAAAAAGGAAATTATGCAAATTATGTGCAAATTAAATGCAGTCAAAAGAAACGGGTGTGTCATTGCAATAGAGGAGGAAAAAAAGATCTACACTAACACATGTCACACAGGGAAACTGCTATTTCTTATTTCATGTGTCTTGTCTGACAATTCTTGCACATAGTTAAGATGTTATAAGAAGATGGAAAAGAAAGAGGACCTATGTATTAGCCATCTTGCTGTACATACTATACAGTAAAATTATACTAGTCTTAAAAACTTACTTATCTAAGCACAAAAAGTGATACTACATACAGGAGCTTACAGCTTACTGTCTCAGACTGCCTAAAGAAACATTTCACATTTGGTTGTTCAAAATCAGCAACCTCATTTCACCTCTTGTTTGTTCCAACCACTCAGCATTCAACATCATCAGTATACTAATCACTGGTTTGCTCACCTGTCATCATCTGCACCTGTTTCATGCCTTAAGTTAGATGTTAGTTTTTTTTTTATGATCGAATGATTTATAGGTCACTTTGTGGCTTAACAAACAAAAAACATTCCTCTTAAACTGGTCAGGTAAAAGAATGGGACCGAAAACAAGAGCCCAAAGATTTGCTTAAAATATGAAGCCTGGAAAAGTAATTCTCAAGACTACATAAAAATACAGACTGTGTCAGGACTGTAAACTAGGCCTATTGTTTTATTCAAAGATCAGATTATAACCTTTGATTAAACCGTCCTAAGTGTATTATAAGAGTAAATACTTTCTGAATCTAAATTGTCATAACAACATAATCACTTCAATTTCTTTTTTTTTATGTTTAAATGCAAAAAACAATTCTAAATTCTCTGAGTATTGTATTGGAGACACCAGCAACACTTAATATATACTTAACCTATTTCATCAATCTGTTTGAAATGATTTGGAATTGAGATTCCAATTTACTGTATATGAGTACGTGAACACTGAACTGATAAGATGTTTATACATTTTTTCCAATAAATCCCACATTTTGCTTTATGATAAGCTACAAGAATTCAGTCACCTCTATGACTGGTTAGATACGTTTTATAACATTTGAAATGGGGAGTTAGTCTTCTGTTAGTCTTGAGTAGTGCCTTGTTTGTCCAGAGTCCTGCCTTGTTAATGGAGACCTTTTCCCATTTCACCCTGAGTTATGCTCTGCTCTGGCCAAGTCATGTCTTAGCTATGTTCTGCTCCATCTCAGACACACCCTCTACTGTCAGTGTGATGCCCACCAATGTCAAGCCCAGTTGCAAACTATGGTTCAGAGGTTGTCCTGCTGGTGGCTTTGGTAACTATGTTGTCACCTTTGCCTGGACTGTGCCTGCTGTGCACCATATTTACTTTAACATGAACTTCATCCTTGCTCCCCACCCTGCCACACAGCTTTATGGACATTGTGGTTGGTCCACACCCTGGCTTCAAGAATGCCATGCTTCACCTGCTTCCTGGCTTCAAGCTTTACAGAATTTCAAGCTTCAAGAATGGCATGCTGGTACCATTCACCAGCGTTGAGGATGTTCTGCTGGCTACATCTCTTCGTTTTGAGGATTTTGTGTGCCTGTCAAGGTGTACAACCAACCAACTGATGAAAGAAATGACTGACTTACAGAAATAGCAAATTATAGAAGCAAGCTGTACACAAATGATGTTAAAGTGCCCTGTGGTACAGATATGGAGTTTTCATCATTTCCTGTATGACTATCTGCTCTCTATCTATGCTTTAATAGATAGATTTAATTTCAGGATGAGAAAACAGGAAAGAACTCGTAGTACATGCTTTTAAAAAATGTTCTGGTTAGTTCAAATTAATCTTAGTGACTAAGTAAATTACTGTAATAAGGTTAAATGATTGCAACGTTACCAATAGACTGGCAGAAGAGCATTTTACAACCTAGGCATTATTTTATATCTGACTATAATGACTTTTTTGAGCCACAGATGGCATTTGTGAGCTGAAATTTTCTCTACTGCTTCTTTGCTGAAAGTAATTTTTTAAAACAGTTCTGCGAATCAGGCCGGTTTTCATTATACACATTATGAGGAATTCACTACAGTGGGTATCTATCGATGGTGTTGGAATAGCTAGGCATGCACAATAGATAGCACACTTTAACAAAACACAATCCATTTCTGCCTTTAACCAAACTTTGGGCGTGGGTAAAATCAGCCAAAGCAAAAAGAATGAATGAGGTCATTATGGAAATTCGTTGCCTCTTTACTTTACTGATTGCCTGATGGGATGTATGAGAAATGCTTGGGCATTTTCTTGTCTTCTTACTGCTCAGGGTATACAATTGACCCAGAAAGCTGCTTGCTTGTGATCTTTGTCCATGCAAGGCTTTACATAAATTTATCTTGCATTATGGAAATAGCTCTTGTTGTTAATTTTGTGGCAAAAGTCTAAATGTGTAGAAGACTATGAGATGTCTACAAAAACTAAGCAATGTACATTTCTCCTCTCCTTATATAAATTCAAATACAGAGAAATAAGTATTCAGGGTGTCATTTAACATACTGTATATCAGGATTATGCATAGTGTGTTTTACATTACTCATTGCATTTCTAGGCTCTATCCAAATACATGAAGTGTATTTGATGAAGTTAATTATTGGATTTATTATTATTATTATTATTATTATTATTATTATTATTATTATTATTTTGTTCTTTCTATTCTTTTCACTATAAATACACTTTAGATGTTTCTTTTTTGAATTAAACATTTGAGTAGCTTTACTAAGTCTAGCACAAGATAAACTTAAATAAATGCAGTTTCTTGATATAAACTGGGGTAAGAGACAAAGAAGCAGTAACAGCTATAGAAAATGTCCGTAGTACTGACGAGCCTCTGTGGTGCAGCTACAGAGCTCACAGTTCAATCCTTATATAAGATTTGTGTCTGTGAGGAATTGAGTTCAAGAGGGCAAACAAAGAATGTGTTCAGTAGATAAAAAAAAATAAATAAAAATGTGGTGGCTGGTATGTCCTAAAGAAAACATAGGCAAGCCTTCCTTGTCATTGTTTTGTAGCTGTCATGTGTTTGGGGAGAGAAAATTGGAAGAACATGAGGAAAACAATGTGTGTGATTGAGTTAGATCCCACTCAAGGTATATTTCTGCCTTTCGCCCTGTGTTCCTGGAATAAGCCCCAAAACCCATCACTCCTGAAGGCAGGTGTATGTCTGAGTGGTGTATGAAAAATACTAATATTTAATACAAAATAAAAAGTATAAACTGTGAGTGAAATTTTAACATTAATGAGCTTTTACGTTAATGAGAAATTATAAGGAATATTTTGCACAGTAGAAAGAAGTGGTAAAATATGCATTTTAAACTGTATATTACCAATGTAACAAAATGTTCCACTTTGTACTGAAACAGAAGATCAGCTGTAATATATATATGAAAAACAACAACAAAAAAACAAAAAAAACATTATTCCCAATATTGTGTAGGTTCCCCTTGTGTCACCTGGGCATCTCTGGTTCCTCTGGGTATAATCCCACAAGACATCTGGAGGTATAATTTAGCGTCTGGCTCCAGGATATTGGAGGCTGATCCTTTGGGTACTGTGGGTTGCGGGGTGGGGCCTCCGTGGATAGGACTTGTTTATTGTCAGAGATAACCCCTGGAGGATGCTTTGCACCCATAGATTTTTTGTGTGAGTGGGGTGCTTTAGGAACACTTATATTGACTTGGAAGGCTGCTTCTATGTTCACAGCCTTCGACAGGTGTTTGTAATCTTGAGTTAATGAATAATATTATATAATTATATGTTCTCTATCTTACATATGTTGTCACTTCTGTTATAGTCATTTGGTTTAGCGCCGTTGTTTGGTTATGTTTTAGGTTCCAGATTGGATTAAGTTTCTACGTTTATTATAATAAAGGTCTTAACATCTTCAAATCTGCTGTGCCTGCTGTAACCTTGTGGCTTGTGAGTGACGTGGCTCACCAATCTTACAGCATCTGCGAGGAAATGGTCTCACAGGATGTTCATACATTTGTGTGAAAACTGCAGTAGTGTCTCCAGTACAGTTCGTCTGATGTTTTTCATGTTGTTTGTGCCACTGACTAACCCTTGCCTGTTTCTCAATTCAGATTTTAATATACAGTACAGATGTTTGCTTTTCTGCCAAGTTATTAAACTTGTTCATGCTTCATTTGTTCATGACAGATTATTTCCTTGTCTTCCTGCACACAAACTCCATATAGGTCTGACTTCACACAGTTGGAATGATTAATAAACAGCAATAAAGGACTTACTCTTGGGTTGAGGTGAAAGTATTTTTTTCTCAACTCTTGCACTTGCCCATTTTTCCTGCTTTCAACACACGAACTTTAAAAATGGACTGTTTAATGCTGCCTAATATGTTCCACCCCTAAATACCTTGTACACTGTTCACATTGCCTGTCAGTGGTTTTAATGTTATGCTCATGAACCTCACTCACTCACACCCTGGAGCCTATCCTAGGAGACTTAGGGCACATGGAAGGGTACACCCTGGACAGGGTGCCAATTCATCGCAGGGCACAGACACACACACATACACTCACTCATTCACACACTACGGGCAATTTTGGAATGCCAATTAGCCTAACCTACATGTCTTTGGACTGTGGGAGGAAACCGGAGTACCCGGAGGAAACCCACCAAGCACTGGGAGAACATGCAAACTCCATGCACACAGAGACGGGAATTGAGCCTGGCTGGGGATCGAACCCGGACCCTGGCGGTGCAAGGCGACAGTGCTAACCACTAGCTCATGAACCTGCATGTGTTATTTATTAATTTAGCTTCCATTTCTTTCAATGTGTGTGATTTTAATAAGAAGCAATACCAAATATAATATTACACTGTGAAGTATACACTGATCAGCCATAACATTAACACATTAGTATACACCAGTAAATTGGTGACAGGATCATGGGCATCCAACGTTCATTTGTGCAAGTGGGGACCAAATGCCAGCCCGTCTGGTCCGATCCCACTGAAAAGATAAATGTTTTTTGCATTGTAATATTATGGCTGATCAGTGTATCTTCCTAATGAAAACTGGCTCATGTCTGTATTTCAAAACTGTAGCCTGCTGCAGCAGTATGCTCTCTTGCATCAGTAATAATTTATAATCAAAATCTCAGGTCAACCAAAGGTAATGAGTTCCTTTTTGAGCCTGATTACTGATTTCTCCCTCATGTCCTCTCATGAGCTTTCTCTTGCCAACGTCACCTGGCTTTCTTATTATGACTCTTAATCAACATAGGGATTTCTCCATCCTTCTGAGTTTTTTATTCACTTGTCTCTCCAAGGTTATGGTATGGAAGTTTATTGGTGTCATAATAATTGTAATTATACACCCATATTGGCTTAGTGGTTAACACTGTCACCTTTATCACAAGCTCACTGAACAGCATCATGACCAAGAGCTAAATACTAAAATGCACAGGTAGTTAAGGAATACAGCACAAACAATTGCTTGGCTATACACATCGCATATTAATATATTTCATATTAGCATGTCTATGATTCAAACATGGGCACAAACGTGCAGTGCCATAGCTAATCACAGCCATGACAATATTCAATATATCTACACAGTTGCAATATTTTCTTTCAGACAACAGTTCTATACACAAGAAATTATTATCTGTAACTGACACCTAATATCGACCTTGTGGTTTTTGGAAATAAGGCAAGAGCTTAAAAGGCAAGACTGGAACTACCTTGTTTTTAAAATGTGCCACAAAATTACATTGGACTTTATTTACATTACAATTATGATTTGTCATTTATTAATGAGTAAAACAAAAAAGTTGTAAACTTGCTGCCATATAAAAGAAATAAAGAACCTTGTACTTATTGTTAATTAAGCGATACAGTGGAACCTCGGATTGCGAGTAATGCGATTTGCGAGTGTTCCGCAAGCCGAGCAAAGACCTTTAATAAATTTTGACTTGATAAACGAACAAGTCTTGGTTTAAGAGTACCGAGTATCATGTAGCACGCATGCGCTTCCTGTTTTGACGCAGAGCGTCACGTGATCACAACTGAGCTAATGGTTTTTCTCTCTCTTGCGCTGCAGAATTTTGGGTAATCGTCTCCTTTGCTGGGCCTTAGTGCTCGTCTTTTACTCGTATAATCAACATCCATGCACGTGTGTACTGTTTACTATAACACTGTGATCACATGTGTGTGCATAAAACATAGTTTATTTTGTTTTTGTGTGTGTGTACAGCACGCGTGTACTGTTTATTATAACACACATGTGCACGCGTATAAAGTAAAACACACAAGTACACAGCATGGGTGTTACATGATACTCAGTATTCATAAACCAAGACTTGTTTGTTTTTCAGAAGTAAGTTTCATTAGAGGGTAAAGATCCATTTTCTCTCTCTGTATCAGCCTGCTCTTTGTGTCACACATACTATTAAAAAAACTAGTTAAAAGGCAGAGGTGGGTAGAGGTGAGAGTTACATTTTCTCCATTACATTTACTTTTGTAACTTTTAGAAAAAATTTTACTTTTATGAGCAGTTTTACCGCACCCTACTTTTTTCTTTTACTTGAGTAGATTTGTGAAGAAGAAACGCTACTCTTACATTCGGCTACACTCGACTCGCTACTTTTCTACCATTTATTCTACACATGCAGCCAGTGGATCTACAGCATGACTGTTTCACCAATCAGACACAGCAACAATAATCACATGACACCGTTTGACCATTCAGCAGCAATTACAATAACCACATGTAGTCAGACGGCATTGTGGGAAAAAAATCTTCAGCCAGCATCCCTGGCAGCATATACAAATCATGTTTCGCTTGCAAAATAATAGTTTCATACTGCGGTGTCTTCTCTGTGTGCTAAAACAGACACACACTTACACACTTTAGCATATAAAAAAATGACTTCTAACCCGAGGAAACATCTCGCAGTAAGTTTAGCTGTTTCATTGAATGAATAATATATATACTGCGGGCCTCCGAGTGGCGCAGTGGTTAAAGCGCTCGCCCTATCATCCGGAGATCGCTAGTTCGAATCCCGGGTGGTGCTGTAACCTCTCGCAGCCGGAGGTCTAGAGAGAGCTGATTGGCCGAGCTCTCTCAGAGGGGAGGGATGAGAGGTACATAGTGCTCCGATATTAATCACGGCTCTACAGCCAGTCAGGGGCGTCTGTGAGCTCGCGCAGCGGAGGGAGCGGATACCGCTGTCCTCCGAGTGTGTTACGCCGCCCCCAACGGTGCGCGAGCGAGCAGTTCGAAAAGATGCGGTCGGCTGGCGTCACGTGGTTCAGAGGAAACACGTGATAGTCTTCGGCCCTCCCGGCTGAGTGGTAGTAGTAGTAGTAGTAGCCTTAATGTGGGAGCCCCCTAGTGACGGGGAGGAATTGGACACGACTAAATTAGGGAGAAAATCGGGGAAAAAATAAAAAAAAATAAAAATAATAATATATATACTGTGTACTGTATACAGTAAATATTATAAAATATATATATATATTTTGTAACTTTTTGGAATCTGTTTTATAGGTTCCTTTTGTAAAATTATTTAAGGTCACGGAGCGTCGATAAGCATTTCACTGCATATCACTGTGTATGACTGTATGTGACAAATAAAATTTGAATTACTGTATACAGTATATATATATATATATATATACACACACACACACACACACACACACACGCACTATATATATAATATATATAATATTATTTTGAAGTACAGCTACTCTTACTTGAGTACCTTTTTTGGCTACTCTACCCTGCTTAAAGGTGAGGAGCATAAACCATGATGGTAGTGGATAGTTTGAGTCTATGTCTCTACTTATCCTGCTTAAAAATGGTTTCAGGTAACTAACTGTTCTGGGTGAGTGAGAGAGTGAGAGAGAGAGAGAGAGAGAGAGAGAAATAACATGTGCCCTATTTAGGGTGTAGTGTTGCTTTTTCCACACAGTAGTGCTATTGTTTAGGGGTTAGAAAGGAATTTGGGATTCAACCTTTTGTTAGAAGCTTGTTAGCTTTGTATTTCTGAGTAGCCACAAAGTCGTGAGTTGAGTCACAAACCTAACAGTGTGCTCAAGCTCACATCATATCTAGCAGCAATGAAAGATCAAAACACAACATTGAAGATCCAGAGACAAATCAGAACAACTTAGAAGCAGTTACTAAGGGGACAAAGTGTTGTTTAAGATGTCGTAATATTAACAGATATGTTTCTTTGTGGCAAGTGCTTCCATGACTGTTTTAAAATGTGGCATTTGCCAGGCAGCTGTTCACTCCTCTTTCCAGAACTGCGTACACCCAAGAATATCGAATATCACAAAAGTGATTAGAATACTGGCATGGCTATGATTTGGCTTTAGGTGATCACAGCTGTGCCAATGTTTAGTATAACCAAATGATTGTGAGCATTTTTTATTTTACACAACAGTAACAAATAGCAAGTTACTGTCACCAGTCACCAGTGTTTGTGATTAGCTGTCTAGCTTTCTCACATGGATTTGTATGTTCATGTTATAGGTGTTTCAGGGAAAATTGGTATAGCTTTTTTATTTTATGTTAAAAGTTACATTCCTGGGAATTATAGTTTGTTATTTCAGTCTGGTTCCAAGTAATCTAGGCATATTCAGCCAAAAAAAAAAAGAAGAAGAAAAATTAATGGACCAGAACATCTCGGGTTACAAGAGCTGCTCTGACTTACGCCACTGGCTAGTGCGGTGGACGTAGATCCGAAGAGCACGTACTGGACACAGTAAGTGAAGTCTTTCCTGCTCCGGAGCTGTGAAAGGCAGAGGACAGAAGGCTTCGAGAACAACTGGGTGCATGGTCGAGAATGGAACCTTGGGAAGATAGTTCGGGTGAGGATGCAGAATAGCTTTGACTAGCCCAGGAGCAAAGTCTAGGCAGGATGGGGAGCCTGACAGAGGCTGCAGATCCCCAATCCTCTTCAAAGAAGTAATAGCCAGGTGTCAGCCAGGCCTTCGAGTACGATAGCAAAGTCCCATGAAGGGACCGTTGCTCTAGTGGGCGGCTTCAACCGTTTAGCTCCACGAATAAAACGGGCAACTAAATGGTGCTTCCCCACAGAAACCCCATCATTCAGAGCGTGACAAGCCGAAATAGCGGCTACGTACGTTCTGAGAGTACTAGGGCATAAGCACGAGGACAACTTTTCTTGCAGAAACTCCAGCACTGAAACAATCTGGCAGTGAACTGGGTCTACATGTCTTGCCATGCACCAATTTTCAAATACACTCCATTTGAGGGCATAAGTTCTTCTAGTGGAGGGAGCCCTGGCACTTAAAATGGTTTCAATTACGCTGGCTGAAAGCCCAGCATGTCTTAGTTGGTCCCGTTCAGGGGCCAAACGTGAAGGTTCCAGAGCTCGGGCCGGGGATGAAGTATTGTCCCCTGTGCCTGAGACAGAAGATCCCTCCTCACTGGAATCACCCAGGGTGAGCCATCGAGGAGAGATATTAGATCTGAGAACCACACTCTGGTCGGCCAATGGGGCGCTATCAATAAGAGGCACAAACCCTGTTGACGGACCCTCGCCAGGACTCCTTGGAGCAGAACTATAGGTGGAAACGCATAAAGGCGTAATCTGGGCCACGTGTGGGCCATTGCGTCCAGACCGAGGGGAGCTTTGCTCTTGTGAGGCAAAGAGGTCCACCTCTGCTACGTAAAATCTTTCCCAGATTTGACTGACTACTTCGGGGTGGAGTCTCCATTCCCCATGTTTTACAGCTTGTCTGGATAGCAAGTCTGCTCCTACATACATATGCCCTGGAATGTAAATTGCCCTGAGGGTCAGGAACTTGTACTGTGCCCAAAGCAGAACCTGGTGCGCTACTTGTTCAAGCGGCGCGAGCGCAGTCCACCCTGGCGATTTATGTATGAGACTACCGCAGTGCTGTCCACCCGCACTAGGACATGGTAGCCTCTCAACTGTTGGAGGAAGTGTTTCAGGGCCAGAAACAGCCATCATTTTGAGGAAATTGATGTGCCACGCGAGATGACGTCTCCAGCTCCCTTGTGCTGGACGGCCATCCAAGCCTGCACCCCAGCCCGTGAGGGAAGCGTCTGTCGTTAGCATCTTGCGACGACAAGACGGACCTAGAGTGGGACCCAAAGTCAGAAACCGGGGTCTGAACCACATAGAAAGGGTACGAAGCCCGCAGAGCGTAACCCTTATTAACCTCTGGGGGTTGGCCCTTGAATGAAACCCCCTGGCTCTTAGCCACATCTGAAACGCTCTCATGTGCAGAAGGCCCAAAGGTATCACCGTGGACGCAGCTGCCATGAGGCCTAAAGATTTCTGAAAGTTATGGCCTAGCTTGATTTCCTTCAGGGTGTTGAGAATGGATTCGACACGAGCAGGAGACAGCTGTGCCCGCATTGTGACCGAATCCCATGTGACTCAAATATGTTGTCCTCTGAACAGGAAGGAGAACGCTTTTTGTGGCGATGAGTCTCAATCCTAAAGAATGAAGATGGGCTAGGACAACATCCCGATGTCGAAGCGCTAGCTCCTGAGACTGGGCCAGAATCAGGCAGTCGTCTATGTAATTCAAAATACGGATGCCCTGGAATTGTAAAGGAGCCAGAGCTGCATCCATGCATTTTGTATATGTGCGGGGTGACAGAGCTAGGCCAAATGGAAGGACCCGACACTGGTAAGCTTCGCCCCCCGAAAGCGAACCTCAGGAACTTCCTGTGCTGTGGCAATATTTCTATATGAAAATATGCGTCCTTGAGATCGATTGTCACAAACCAATCCTCTGGTTGGATTTGAGAAACAATCATTTTGACAGTCAACATTTTGAATCTGGATTTCCTGAGATAGTGGTTCAAGCCGCGAAGATCCAAGATCGGACGCAACCCCCCCCCTCTCTTAGGCACCAAAAAGTAGCGACTGTAGTAGCCTGACTCTCTGTCTGGGAGGGGAACGTGTTCTATGGCCCCTTTGCCCAGCAGAGTCTGTAACTCCTGGGCCAGCAGATGTGCTCGGTCCGGTTTCACGGAAGTGGAGACCACGCCTTTGAAATGCGGAGGACGATGTGCAAACTGAATCCTGTAGCCTGTGGCTACAGTCCTTTGTACCCAAGGAGATACGCCTGGCAGTAGTTTCCACGCTGCCAGCTTCTCTGAAAGGGGCACGAGCTTTGACACTTCGGCTGGATGGGGAGGTGTTAGGTGTTGGGTATCCTGAAGTGTGGCAGGAGATGCCCGAACACCCAACTTTTTGTTGGAGACCGGCACTCCCCGAAACACCAGTGGTGGCGGGGATTGAACACCGGCCTCCTGGGAGTGCCAGGGAGGAGGCCCTGTTTTGTGATGAAAATCCAGGCGCCCCTCCCTGGGGGGGAGACACCCCCACGGCCCCAGGCGCACGAGCCTCAGGGCTTCTTCCTTGAAGAGAGGAAGCTCCTCAGATCCGGTCTTTTCGAGGCAGATTTTTGAGAAGAGCGGCGAGCCCCACCCCAGTCTTTATGAGGGGGTGCCCTGCTGGTCACGCTCTCCTTCTGCACCTCAAGCTTGATAGGGGCCAGACCTGGTCGGGGCCGGGTGGCCGACGGTCCCGGTTCTTGAGCACGGCGGGGAAGGAACCTCCCAAAGGCCTGTTCATATAGCTTCGTCTCCTGAAACCTAGTGGCGACGGAATTAACAGTGTCCCAAAGAGGCCGGAAGGCGAGACAGGGGCATCAAGGAGGACAGCACGATCCTTATCCTTGATGCCTGTGAGGTTCAGCCACAGATGCCACTCCGTGGATACCATGGCAGCCATAGAACGGCCCATAGCACGGGCCGTGTGCTTGGTTGCACGGAGAGACAGGTCTGTGGCTCGGTGCAGTTCTGCAAACGCCCTATCATCAATAACCCCTGCTCAGGTCCTTCAGCAGGTCAGCCTGGTAGGCCTGCAAAACCGCCATGGTGTGCAGTGAAGCGCCAGCCTGAACTGCTGCCTGAAAAGCTTTCCCCACCAAAGCAGATGTCAATCTACATGGCTTGGAGGGGAGGAGTAGGCTTTTTCAGGGAGGATGATGTCCCAGGGGAGAGATAGCCCGCAAGCGTCTCTTCTATCTGGGGCATCATCATATAACCGCGTACTTTTGCATCAACGATATTCGAATAAGTCGAAGTCGATGGCACAAAAACACGCGATGAATACGACTTGCTCCATGAAAGAGTTAATTCATCATGGAGGTCACCAAAGAAGGGGAGAGAGAGACGTTGAGGCTCCTCCCCCCAGCCACCCGACAGAAACCTGTCATCCAATCTTGAACGCTTGGGGGAGTCTCGCTTCTGCGGCCAGTCGATATGCAATCGCTCGACCGCACGCGTTATAACCTCTCATATTTCCTCATAAGCTCTGTCAGCACTGGAGGAGCGTTGTGAGGAGGCTACTTCCATGGAAGTGAGAGAGGAGGATTCTTCCGCTCCTTCACAAGAATTGCCGGAGCGCGCTTGCGAAGCGGAAGCTAAAACTTCCTGATCTGGAGAGAGCGAGAAAGAAATTGGAAATTCCGTCTCATGCGCGTCGGGCAGATCAGATCAGTTTCTCTTTAAAGAAAGCGAGCCGCGCGCGAAGCACCTTAATAGGGAGAAGATCACAGTACTCACAGTCTCCCTGAAGTCCGAGGCGAGTGTGTTCTGCCCCCAAGCACTCGAGACAAAATTCATGACGATCGCCCTCCGAAAGATATCTATCGCATGGAGGCACGCATCTCTTAAGCAACTCTGCCATATCAGTGAGTTAATGCTGTTATTTTCCTTTTTATTTTTGCTTTCGTTATGGCTTGCACATGCACGCGCAAACACAAAGTGGTCCTGAAGACAAAAAGATCTGAGGATGTTTCCGGTTCACTCCTATTTATAACCTGCAGGTGCACCTTATTCGGTGACGTCATGCCTGGCAGAGGTTATAAGCTGAGGTATTCGGCAGTTTTGACATGCACAGACTTCACAACCGGAAAACAAAGAGATGTTACCATAGCGTTTTCACGCAGCATCGAGTGTAGCTTTTGAAAGGGAATCTACTGCATCTACTGAATAATCAAGAATGATTTATAGTTTTATAGATATTTTCTTTATTACAAACTATTTGATTTGTATAGCTCAGTGATAAAATCATGTTGTAAACCTTGGGTTGTGAGCTCCCATGATGAAGCAAGCTGAGAGCTTTTCATTTAAACAACATAACCATGCCTCCCACACATGAACATCAAAAAGCTTAAATCATAACACTAGCCAATAAAGCCTGTGATGCTGTGCATTCCATGTGAGCTACAATTAAATCAACCAGCACTTTGCTCGTTGTCCTTGTGGTAATGTTTTAATGTGGTAATTTCAATAATATCCAGAATAAGCTTGACCTATCTATTCAAAATTAAAATCAAAGCGGCTTTTGCTGGATTAAAAAATTGACCCCATATGTCAAAATATATCTCCCAGTGTGGTGTCCCCCCAAATAAAATATAATTTTTGATGGCTTTAAAAAATGTCCACTAGAGTGATAAATAAATAACCCTGTGGATATTTTTTTGTGTGTTTCTAAAAGTTACATTTCTCATATATATATATATATATATGGACAAAATTGTTGGTACCTTTCGGTCACTGAAAGAAAAACTCACAATGGTCACAGAAATAACTTTAATCTGACAAAACTAATAATTTAAAAAAATTCCTATGATTGTTAACCAATGAAGGTCAGACATTGCTTTTCAACCATGCTTCAACAAAGTTATTTAAAAAAATAAACTCATGGAACAGGCCTGGACAAAAATGATGGTACCCCTAGAAAATACTGAAAATAATGTGACCAAAGGGACATGTTAATTCAAGGTGTGTCCACTAATTAGCATCACAGGTGTCTACAATCTTGTAATCAGACAGTGGGCCTATATATAGCGAATATATATATAGCGAAGGAAAGAGTTGTCTCAGGAGATTCGAAAGAAAATTATAGACAAGCATGTTAAAGGTAAAGGCTATAAGACCATTTCCAAGCAGGTAGATGTTCCTGTGACTACAGTTGCACATATTATTCAGACATTTAAGATCCATGGGACTGTAGCCAACCTCACTGGACGTGGCCGCAGTAGGAAAATTGATGACAAATCAAAGAGACGGATAATCCCAATGGTAACAAAAGAGCCCAGAAAGACTTCTAAAGAGATCCAAGATGAACTTCATGCTCAAGGAACATCAGTGTCAGATCGCACCATCCGTCGTTGTTTGAGCCAAAGTGGACTACATGGGAAATGACCAAGGACAACACCATTGTTGAAAATAAATCATAAAAAAGCCAGACTGGAATATGCCAAACTACATGTTGACAAGCCACAAAGCTTCTGGGAGAATGTCCTATGGACAGATGAGACAAAAATTGAACTTTTTGCCAAGGCACATCAGCTTTATGTTCACAGATGGAAAAATGAAGCATATCAAGAAAAGAACACTGTCCCTACTGTGAAACATGGAGGAGGCTCTGTTATGTTCTGGGGCTGCTTTGCTGCATCTGGCACAGGGTGTCTTGAATCTGTGCAGGGTACAATGAAATCTCAAGATTATCAAGGGATTCTAGAGAGAAATGTGCTAGCCAGTGTCAGAAAGCTGGGTCTCAGTCGCAGGTCATGGGTCTTGCAACAGGACAATGACCCAAAACACACAGCTAAAAACACCCAAGAATGGCTAAGAGGAAAACATTGGACTATTCTAAAGTGGCCTTCTATGAGCCCTGACCTCAATCCTATTGAGCATCTTTGGAAGGAGCTGAAACATGCTGTCTGGAAAAGATACCCTTCAAACCGGAAACAACTGGAGCAGCTTGCTCATGAGGAGTGGGCCAAAATACCTGCAGAGAGGTGCAGAAGTCTCATTGACAGTTACAGGAATCGTTTGATTGCAGTGATTGCCTCAAAAGGTTGTGCAACAAACTATTAAGTTAGGGGTACCATCATTTTTGTCCAGGCCTGTTCCATGAGTTCATTTTTTAAAAAGAATTATGTTGAAGCATGGTTGAAAAGCAATGTCTGACTTTCATTGGGTAACATTAATAGATTTTTTTTTAATTATTACTTTTGTCAGATTAAAGTTATTTATGTGACCATTGTGAGTTTTTCTTTCATTGATCGAAGGGACCAACAATTTTGTCCACGTTTGTATATATCTGCCAAAGATATAACAATAATACTATGGTATTATGGTACCTCCCTACTAAAATACAATTATAGGTTATGGGATGTCCCTACTAACTGCTTTCATGTTTACAAGGAAGCACATATAGAGCAATAGCAATAGGTGTAAAATGGCACCATGGTGAACATCAAGATCTCCTATTAAGGGGAATATAGTATGATCAAAAGCTGCACTACGATCAAACAACACAAGCACGAAGATGCTACCCTCATCAAAGGCCAGCAGTCATTTGCCAATTTAATTAGTGCTGTCTCTGTGCTATGAAGCTGCCTAAATTCATTAGTAGAATTCATGAACGCTATTCAATTCAATTCAAATTTATTTGTATAGCAGCTTTACACAGTCAAAAGAATTATATAAGTTTGTATGAAAAGTGAACACGTATTAATCAAAATGTTAAGACTGTCTCTGATGAGCAAGCCGAGGACGATGGCGACAGTGGCAAGGACTCAGCAGGGAACCCATCCTCATTTGGGTAAAACGGATAGCAGGGATTGATCTGCATTCATTCTGTGTGAGATTGGAAGTTCAATATAATAGGAGATGTGTTTAAGTTAAAATTGAGTCCATATTGGAGGCTCAGGTAGACTGTAGAAAACTCCAGTTCTGAACTATCGAGTGACTGAAGTCACAAGTCCTCAGAGAACAGCTGTCTGCATCAGCCAAGGACAAAACCGTCTCCAGTCACTACATGTATCCGAGGCAGACCACATCCATGCGATGAGATCTCCAGCAGGACACCAGGACGAGTCAGACAGCTCCAGGGGGCAGAGGGGGTCTGGATCACTGGCAGCTCAGGAGCAACATGTATAGCTTGACAGAAAGACAGGTAGAGGGAAAGAGAGAGAGGGAGAGATAAAGAAAAAGAGAGTGAAGAGGAGCGAGCAGAAGAGAAGGAGAGATGGCAGGTAGGTCAAACAATGTATAATGTGAATGTATCTTTATTGCAGAGTGCAAGCAAGGACTCCGGTAGGACTAACTACTAACTAACTAAAAGGGAGAAGAAAACACAGACATGAGGGCTCCCTGAGATGTAAAGCAACCAATCACCTCACTTTCAACAAACCTGAGTGATCAATGAGAGTGGGGAAGACAGCATCTAAACGTACCAGTTCACCATAAGACTCTATGTCCATGAGTCCCCCAGATCTGCTCCTTTACCTAAATTTATTCACAAAACTGCTTGGCTAAATAAATAGGAAGGCTGGAAGGCTATTCCATAACTTTGGGGCTTTGTAAGAAAAAGCTCTGCCCCCTGCTATTTCATAATACTGGGTACCGACAAGCATCCTGCATCCTTTGATCGAAGTAGGCGTGGCGGATCGTAAGACACTATCAGTTCACTCATATACTGTGGCGCGAGACCATTTAATGATTATACAGTACGTTAATAGTAGTATTTTAAAATCGATGCGAAACGTCACAGGGAGCCAATGCAGTGTAGATAAGATAGGGATGATGTGCTCATATCTTCTGGTTCTCACTGCTGCATTCTGGACTAACTGAAGCTTGTTTATGCATCTAGTTGAACAACCACACAGTAAGGCGTTACAATAGTCCAACCTAGAGGTGATAAAAGCATGAACTAGTTTTTCTGCATTGCTTAGTGACAGTATATTTCTTACCTTGGCAATATTTCTGAGGTGAAAGAACGCTATTCTGGTAATATTATCTACATGAGCTTCAAATTAAAGGCTGGTATCTATAATCACACCGAGATTTTTCACTGATGCAGTTGATGGAACAGCAAGGCCATTTAAAGTTACAGTGTGATCAGAAAGCTTGCTTCTAGCTGCTTGTGGTCCTATTTAGTTAATTAACATCCAATCTCTTATGTCCTGCACACATTGCTTAACTTTAGTAGGCTGGTTTTTCTCATCTGGTTTTGCTGAGACGTATAACTGTGTATTATCAGAATAACAATGAAAACTAATACCATGCTTACGAATTATGTTGCCCAGAGGAAGCATGTAAAGAGAAAAAAGTAGTGAGCCTAAAACTGAACCCTGTGGAACACCAAACTCCACTTTAGAACATGCAAAGTGGTCACCATGGAAATCTACAAACTGATAACGAACAGTACATTTTCTAATCTGTGAAGGAGAATACTATGATCAATAGTGTCAAAAGCTGCACTGAGTTCAAGTAACACAAGTATAGTGACGCAACCCCGATCAGAGTCCAATAGGAGGTCATTTACGACTTTAACAAGTGCTGTCTCTGTGCTGTGATGAGGCCTAAATCCTGACTGATACAATTTATTTATGCCATTTCTATGCATGTATGAACATAGTTGCTGTGCTACTATCTTTATTTGAATCTTCGAGATAAAAGGGAGGTTTGATATCGGCCTGTAATTGGACAGCTGGCAAGGGTCAAGGTCAGGTTTCTTAATTAGTGGTTTAATAACTGCTAATTTAAAGGATTTGGGAACATACCCACTGCTGAGTGAAAAGTTAATTATTTTCAACAGTGGTTCTGTTATTGCTGGTACTGGTACTATCTGCTTGAGAAAATGTGTCGGTATAGGATCTAATTCACAGCTTGATGATTTTGAAGAAGAGATGAGTGAAATTAGTCCACTCTCTTCAGGGGGAGTAAAGTATTCTAGGTTCTGATGTGATGTGGTTAGTTTATCATCTGTATAACTTAAATTTTCTGGTTTCAAAGCCTGAATTCTTTGCCTAATGTTTCACATGATTTTGTTGTTGAAGAAGTTCATAAAGTCCTCACTACTGTATGTTGTTGTTGTGGAGATTTCTGCAGTGGTCTTGTTTCTAGTTAATTTAGCTACAGTGTTAAATAAAAATCTAGGATTAGTTTTTTTATTTTCAATAAGAGTGGAGAGATACAATGATCTAGCATCACTGAGAGCTTTTTTATAGTTCAGGATGCTCTCCTTCCATCCTATTTGGAATGCTAACAATTTAGTTTGATGCCATTTACATTCTAATTTTCGAGCGGTCTGTTTTAAAGTGCGTGTGTGGTCATTATACCAGGGAGCGAGTTTCTTATCTCTAATCAATTTCCTTTTAGCTAGAGCTACATTATCTAAGATATAACGAAATGTTGACTCTAAATATTCAGTCGCCTTATCGAGTTCTGTGGAGTCGGATGGCGATCCAATCAACGTTGATAACTCTGGGAGATTATTGATAAAGCTCTGTGTGGTATTTGATGTGAATGTACGTTTAAGGTGGTAGCGTGGCGCTGTCCGCATAAAACAGACTTTCTGAGTCTTTCTAAATTTGTGTTTAGCTCGGGGAACAGACACAGTCTCAATATGATGAACCCTGATTGACGATTCTATGCAGCTAGCAGATGGTTGGTTTAGCCTGTTTGTCTGCTCCCTGGCCTGGGCTCTGGATTGTCACCGATTAACTAGGCCTCTTCTGTGACTATGCGCTATACTAAAAAAAAATGAGAGCACCTTCCCGAGTCGGATGGACACCGTCCTGCCCTAACAGGCCAGATTTGCCCTCAAAGGTCTTCCAGTTTTCTATAAAGACCATGTTATTTTCCGAGCAACACCTGGACATCCAGCGGTTCAGCGACCATAACCTGCTGTAAGCTATGTCGCCACGTCTCATTGGGATGGGGCCAGAGCCTACAGCATTACTTCATCAAACATCGTCTTTGCTAGTTTGCTCTGTAAAGTTACTCTTACTAACCTCTGACTGAAGTAGGCAGTCCTATGTTCCTATGTAGGGTATAAGCAAAACTGTTGCATTTTCTAGGATCTGCAACATTTTCTTGGAGATAAATGGAAGGTTTGATTTGATATCGTTTTATCTTTGGACAGCTGATGGGTTAAGGTAAGCTTTCTTAAATGGGTTTGATGACTGCTAGTTTTTTTTAGGTGCATACTGTAGGCATTGATAATAGAGGACTAGTGTATTTTTAAAAGGATAAGGCACTGGTGGCTCATTGGCCTCAGGAAGGCACGGGTTCGATTCCCAGCCAATGATCCAACCACTGGATGCACTGCCGATCACAAGCCGGGAAAAAAGGAGGTTGGTGTCAGGTAGGGCATCCGGCGTAAAAACCTGTGCCAAACCTGATATAAAAAGCAAGGGCAAAATCTACAGAGTGCATACTATAAGACAGGCTCATTAACTAATTATCCATATAAATAGCATGGAAACTAAAGAGCAAGACTACTACAGCTAAATGAGGAAGATCAATATTTGCTTTGAAGCATTTAACAGATGTCCATTGTTCAGTTGTTATTTATGGGCAGGGATTTTATCAAAGAGTTAAATCATACCTTTGAAATTTAATTGAGATTTTGTGATCATTACCATTTACATACCAGACAAACTAATGATTTTCCTCAGATGACTGGGAAAAGGTCAACAATTATATCAAGATTAAGATCTCACCTGCTCAATTAGTCCCTTTCTTATGTCTTTCCTCAAGCAGCTTCAACTCAAACCAAAAATACATACAGTAACTAAATCCCCATGCTGGAAAATACCACATAATTCACCTAGTATAAATGGGTAGTTTGAAGCACCCATACCAACCTGTTATGTGCAAAATAAGGATCACTTACTGTATGCTTTATCTGTATCTTTCTTTTTCATCTGCTTCTCTTGTTTCATCCAGTGGTTTTCTTCCTGCAGCTGTGATTCCCTTTTTGTGCAGACACAAATACATGCTCTCAGACAAAAACAGGCATTTTAAGAGCTAACTGTCATATTTTGCCTACTGCTGTTATTAAACTATTTCTTATGAGATTATATTGTGAAAAAAACAGTCTTAAGCCTTTGTTTGTCACATATACATTACAGCACAGTGAAATTCGTTTCTCAAATATAACAGCTCACAAGGAAGCTATGGTGTGTTATGCATTATGGCTCCCCTGAGCAGATGGAGTTAAGGATCTTGCTCAGAGGCCCAAAGTGGCAGCTTTGGGCCTGCTGAACCAGGCTGCTGTACCACTCAAAAGCTTGGAGAAAAAAATTGAATTAATTTTTACATTGTAGAACAATCCTAGATAAAAATAAAACAATATCACACATATGGCATTAGGTAATTATTTTGGTCAGTTGGTATTTTAAGACACAAAGGTCAGCTGTTTTGGAATAGTTCTTGCAAGAACAGTATTGTCAAGAGCATTTGCAAAACTCATCAAGCACCATGATGAAACTCTCTCTTGAAGACCATCCCAGAAAAGCTCTTACCTCTGCAGTAGAGGAGAAGTTCATTTAGAGTTACCAGCCTCGAAAATCACCAATTAACAACATCTCAGATTAAAGCTATTATGAAAGTTTTACAGAGCATGTTTCTAAAGTAGCAGACACATCTCAAGATAAACTGTCCAAGGAAATTATTGCATATTTTGGGTGCCTTCAGAACTGTTGTACAATGTAGAAAAAATAAAATAAAATGTGTGTGTGTGGTATGAATTTGAGAACAGCTATATACAGTTTTATGCAAAAGTTTAGGCACCCCTTGATAAATAAGATATTTTGGTGATTTTTTAATTGAAAATATGTTAACATAATCTCTCTTGGAAGTGGAAAAAATGCTAAATATCTTTTAGCAAACATTTGTGCATAGTTACTTTTTATGTCATAAATTGAACAAAGATAAAAACAAAATAAAAACATTATTATGGCACTGTGCAAAGGTTTGGGCACCCTACATAATCAGTACTCTGGCAGATATCACAGCTTGCAGATGCTTTATATAGCTAAAAGTCTTTCAAATCTTGTACTTGGGATTTTCTCCCATTCTACCTTGCAAAGGGCTTCTAGTTTTGAAATATTTAAATCAGGGGACTGTGATGGCCATTCCAAAACCTTCAGCTTGAGGTATTCCATAGTGGATTTCTAGGTATGTTTAGTATCATTGTCCTGTTGTAGAAGTCATCTTCTTTTCAGCATCAGCTTTTTTACAGATGGTGTGATGTTTGCTTCCAGAATTTGCTGGTATTTAGCGGAATCCATTCTTTCCTCCACCCGTGCAATGTTTCCTGTGCCACTGGCTGCAACACAACCCCAAAGCATGATAGATCCCCCCCCATGCTTAATGTTGTTAAGTTGGCAAGGAGTTCTTTTCATGAAATGCTGCTCCTTTTTTTCTCCAAACATGCCTTTGCTGATTGTGGACAAAGAGTTCTATTTTAACTTCATCAGTCCATAGCACATCAGGCTTCTGTAGATGTTCTGTTGCATACTTCTGGTGTTGGATTTTATGATGGGGACGCAGGTAAGGTTTTCTGCTGCTGACTCTTCCATGAAGGTCTTGTGGAACGGTGCACCACCACTCCTGAGTTTACTAAATCTTCCTGCAGTTTTTTGCAGTCAGGTGGGGGTTTTAATTTGTCTTTCTGACCAGCATACGAGCAGTTCTCTCCGAGAGTTTTCTTGGTCTTCCAGATCTAATCTTGACCTCAACAGTTCTCTTGAACTGCCATCTCTTAATTACATTTCTCACTGTGGAAACTGCACGCTGACAACGCTTTGCTACAGTATATTCTTGTAGCCTTCTCCTGCGTTGTGGGCATCAATAACTTTAATTTTCAAAGTCTTACACAGCTGCTTAGAGAAACCCATGGTTGTTGAGTGTCCGCAAGTGTGTGCACAAGGTTTGAAGAGTCAAAGTATTTGTACAGCTTTGAAATTGGTATTTACTAATAATAGCTGTTGCCATGCATCAGATCTACAGAGCTGGTTAAGGTCTGAAACCTTGTAAAAAGAATCTGAGACTCTGGAACTCTTAGGGTGCCAAAACTTTTGCACAGTGCCATAATAATGTTTTTATTTTTGTTCAATTTATGGCATAAGAAGTAACTTTCTGCATCAATGTTGGCTGAAGATATGGTGCATTTTTTCCATTTCCAAGAGAGACTGTGTTAACATCTTTTACATAAAAAATCACCAAAATTTGTTATTTAGGGGTGCCTAAACTTTTGCCTAAGACTGTAAACTTCTTTTAGAAGCTTTGATGTTTCAGGTTTTAGGCAAATCATAAAAGAAAATGGGCACATTTCATGGCAAAAGACAATGAATCCTGAAAATCCAATTACACTGCTTCTTACTGTCATAATATCTGTGAAGCAGAACTACCGGGTTCACAAAATAGCAGCTGTCGTGAGTGAATTAAAAGCATTTGATTGATTTTTGGATTAAGCCAAGAAAGCCCACCATTCTTAAAGTAATACAAAACACATTTTCCTTGATCTAATTTGCAGCCAATGACTCACTACAAAAGCCATCACAATCACTGCATGAATTTACTATTTTTTTTTTTTTATTAAAAACTTAACTAACATATTACTGAGAGTAAATTACCTACTTAATTTACCATAAACACAAATGCACACAAACACAAGCTGATTTATCCATTGTCACAAAACTGTGGGCGGTTGAGCTGTAGTGTTTTATAATGCATAATTCACATTGATACAACCAAAACAGTTTTGCCATAGTACAGTATTTTGTTAATAGCCATGAGAATGACAGAAAACATGCACACACAAACACACACCTGTACCAGAGAGGTGTAAGCACTCTTGGAATGTCACTCCATCAGTCAAATTACTGACCTGGAACTGATGCATAATTAAAAACAGTAATCTAGGTGGTGGTAATTGCACCATGTAGTCGTAGATATTTTGCTATAACAGCATGCCTTATCATGCTTTATTCCTCATTAAGCACACCATATTAGCTATGTATTGCATTTTCTTTCTGTCTGGCTAGCTTTCAGCATGCAAACTGACTGACAAGCACAGGAAAAGCTGAAAAGTAAAGACTGATTAATACAACTAATTTGTATTTAGTCACCCATTTAGGGCTTTGATTGAAACTTTTTTGTAGAGGTCATGATCTAGAAGAGCCACTAAAAGATTTGTGTTGGACGTCCATCACAGAAACTTATTTACCCCCAGTAGATGAATAATAAACACCATGGCAACCACTGAATCGAATCTAGCACCCTAACATGCACTTTCTAAAAAAAATTAATTCATCAGCAGAAATAAAGCACTTGCTGTAAACATGTACAGTATAATTAGACAATAATAGATGCACTTTGAGTTGAGGCTCTTCTTTCTGGTTTTGCTTGACAGAAAAACTCCTCCTCACCTCCAGAGCATACGCCCAACTATGAAAAACTTGATCCTAGTGATCCTTTCAAAAAACAAAACAAAACAAAAAAGCCTAAAAAATTTCTTTATAAGCCATCTTTCCCAATTATTTTTTTCATGATATCTAAAATTACTTAATTAGAAATGGTAGGGAAAATATTCATAAATTAAGCAAGAATATCTTTCTGCAGTTTCGGAAATTAAAATTCAGGAACAAGAGTATGCATATATAATACAATCAAGACATGATTGAAAATGTGTCTGTAAATAATCTGAATCTACTATGTGAAAGGGTAATACCTTTGACAATATGTGTCAGACTAAGTGAAGACATCCTGACTGCTCCAAAAAGGATAAAAAAGAAGATGGGTCAAGTACTAATCTATGAGGCGCCGTATAGGGCTTAAATCAAACTTCACTCATGCACACACATATGAAACACTTGCATACACATATATGAAACAGTCACACATCTATATATACTACTAACTGCTCACACAACTACATATGAAATGCGCGCGCACATACCTATGAGACACACGCACATATATACAAACTCTCCGCGCACACACACATATGGCACGCACGCGCATACACCTATGAGATGCAAGCACACACACACATATGGCACGCACGCGCATACACCTATGAGATGCACGCGCACACACATATGAGATGCACGCACATACACAAAGTCTCCGTGCGCACACTCACACACACACTCACACCTATGAGACGCGCACAAACAAGGGAATTCCTATCAGTCATTACAATATTTATTATAATTATTTTCGAGGACAACACCATATAAACAGGACACAATAATTTTATTTTAATTTAATTAAGAAATATTTAGTATTACATATTACTAGTATTATATTACATATTACATAGTATTAATATTACATATTACATGACTAGTAATCTGTATAAATAAATAAATAAATAAATAAATCTCCGTACATCTTGTAAATTAATCGAATCATTTATTCACAAGTTATAAACGTTTCAAAACGTTATATATTTTAGTGTCAGTTTTTTTCAGTAAATATTCTATATTTACTGTCCGTAGCGTGAAATTTCCACAGCAGCAGGGACAGGTATCCAAGGTGCTTATGTTACTATGGTAACGCATGTAGGAAGTGACGTTGCAGGATGTTCCGAATGGCGGAATTTTGTAGAGTGAAGTTCCCTTAACAGACATTCCCCACATGGAGTAGGGTGTAGTAATTTCAATGTATATGGACTTGCCGGTTCATTCTCTCTGATTAGTAGTAGCATTTTAAATAGACTGTTACTGGACAGTTTAGAAGACAGCGAGTGGTTTATTTATTATCACCACAAAAGGATCCGACATATTAGCCACAGATTCCGCGCTTCAATTTTCTTTTTGCTAAACATCACCTGCGTTTTGTGCCGCTGCAATATTCAGACATTATGTGGGCAGTTGTGAATATGCCTTGTAATTTGAGCAGTGATGATACTGTTCTACTCCGGCTTCTAAACTGTCCAACAGCAGGCTGTTCACAAACCGCTACTACCAATCATGGAGTATGAAGCGACAAGTCCGTCTACACTGAAATGACTTCCTTTTACACTGAAATGCCTTCCGGTTACACTGAGAATTTCATGTGTGTGTGCGTGCATCTCATATGTGTGTGTGCGCGGAGAGTTTGTATATATGTGCGCGCGTCTCATAGGTATATGCGCGCGCATTTCATATGTAGTTGTGTTTCATATATGTGTATGCAAGTGTTTCATACGTGTGTGCATGAGTGAAGTTTGATTTAAGCCCTATACGGCGCCTCATACTAATCCCCACTTTGAGAAGCCGAGACAACCTCTTGTCCTTCTTGCCTCTGCCAGAGGCAACTGAAGATATCTCATGGAAGTCTACTTGCTCTCGCTTGAGGCTCTTCTATGATGGGAACATGTTTGAAATGGCTCCACTGCTGCAGGGCTCTCATTATCCGCTTCTCAAGCATTAGAAGAGTGCACAGCTTTAGCTCTGGTACTACAGTATATCTCTTTAAATCCTACATTTTGGCCTTCTTGTCTACAGATTCTAGGCAGTGGTGGATGTTATGTTGGTAGAAATGAAATGTTAGTAGAAATTTCCCTCTAGTAGATATTTTTACAAACCACTTAAAATCTTTTTCAGTAAGCATTGCATGACAACATAGGGCATATTAATAGTGAAAATACAATAATAATAATAATGACTAATAATGTATAATATACTATACCAGCCCATCCATAATTTATTAAGGGAGTGGCCAGATCTGAGTGTGGTCGACTCAAACCTTAAATCACAACTCTGATCAACACATGAAGATTAATGAAGAATATCACATTGTTCATTGGTTCTAGTTACTGGTCCACCACTGGGGAAACAATGTTAACTATACTGTAAACTATACTGTTACTATGTGAAATCCTGACCCAATATAAAACCACACAACAATCAAGCTACACTGCAAAACAATTTTTATAAATCAGTAATCAAACTTAACTAAGTGACCGCTCAGTTAGATTGAATGGAGAGCATCTGTGATCAGAAATTTATAAGCCTTTATAAAAAAGTCAGATTCTCAATTGAATTTATGGCTGGACTTTGGCTGGGCCATTATAACACATGAAGATGCCTTGATCTAAATCATTCCATTGTCCTGCTGGGAGCTGAACCTCTGCTTCAGTGAACAGTTAATAGTTGCTCTGTGCACAGATTCCCGAGTGGATATCTCCAGAGTAACCATGGGTCTCTTGGCTACTTCTCCAAATAATGCTCTCCAGTGCTCGTCTGCCAAATGCCTGTCCATTTAGGTGGATTGCCTTGTCTTGGTACTGTAGCTTTGCATGATTGATGAGTACTCTGTGAGATGTTAAAATTTTAAAAAACATTTAGCATTTTCCTTTCCGTATCAGAATTTTGTGCTACTTTGTGTATCACATAAAATCCCATTAAAATACATTTACATTTGTGGTTGTAATGTGACAAGACAGAGGAAACGTAAAAGACACACATTGAAAGCAGTCAGTATGATTATTTTTAAAGGTCATCTGTTACGCAATTCACTTGTTGGATTCCGACTGTCTGTGATTCAATATGAAGCAATAATAGTTGCTATTTTAAAGTTATTTTACTTCTTGTTTATCAAGCTAGGCAGTTCAACCTAACCACATTAGCTGTACATTCTTAAAGTGTACTTACTGTGCAGCCAGTGTGGTTAATGGTAGCCATTGTGGTAATTATACACCCAAGCAGGATAAGTCTTGTAATTTTGAGGACCAGGAAGAATGTATCAGAGAATGTGTGTGGAACTTCATTCTAACTCAATCGTCATTACCGCTTAAACCTGTATTCAGGGGCGCGGGGAGACTGAAGCCTATCCCAGGAGACTTAGGGCACGAGGCAGGATGCACCCTGGACAGGGTGCCAATCCATCGCAGGGCACACAAACATACACACACTCATTCACACACTACAGGCAATTTGGGAATACCAATTAGCCTAACCTACATGTCTTTGGAATGTGGGAGGAAACCGGAGTACCAGGAGGAAACCCATCAAGCACGGGGAGAACATGCAAACTCCATGCACACAGAGACGGGAATCGAGCCCGGACCCTGGAGGTGCAAGGCGACAGTGTTAAAAACACTATACCACTGTGCCGCCGTGTGTGGAACTTAAAATTTACATTTCAAAATAACATTGGGAAGATTTTTTCATTTAGACTTAAAGTCAGACTGAATTTTCACACATGCAACTGCATGAAGCATCAGAAAACAAAAATAAAGCTCAGCTCTCTCTCTCCCACTCACACACACACACACACACACACACACACACACACACACACACACACACACACACACACACACACACACACACACTGTAATTTCTTGTTAATGTTTGGATAACACTAGCTATAATTAATCTGTGGAAGGTCTTTCTACTAGTAATTTTACATAATCCCATACTGAGGACTGGAACACTTCAGCTCTGGACTTGGCATTTATGTTTCAATGGTCATTCAAAGCCTTCTTACGCACACTATTATTTGGTCACATTTAATTATAGCTAGTGTCGACAGAATGGTTGACAGAAGAAATTCTTCAATATGCAATCTTCATATGCAAAATCTGAAAGAAGAAAATAAAATAAAATTAAGAAATTTAAAAACCGGCCTGTAATATGCAATCTTCATATGCAAAATCTGAAAGAAGAAAATAAAATAAAATTAAGAAATTTAAAAACCGGCCTGTAATTACAGGTAATAGAATTGCTTGAAGGAAAGGGGTTTCTTATTTGGCCACTTCTTTCCACTATTTTCCCAACTCAGTGCGAGTACATGACTTTCTCCAATCCTATGCATTAAGATGATGAAATAATTTTTTTTTATTAAATGTTGTCATTGTGAAACTAGAGTAAAAGTTGTAACAAGTAATTATCTACATACATTTGCTCATACCACATGCTTAAACTATAGTTATATAATTATACCCGAATTCTATTTTTATCAACAGTAAGTAGGAAGCATTTTGCTCTGTTTATATCAAAAGCTCTAAATTCATATGCAATTAGACAATCTGTAATTGAAATCTGTTTTATATTTAGCAAAAAAAAAAAAAAAAGGAAAGAAAAAGTTCTTCTTGTTGCTTCACATGCAGAACCCAGGGCTTAAACCAAGAGAGACATTCAGAGCTATTAGCTTAATCAATCAAGGGCTGACCTCGGCAACAACAAGAAACACCTGGATAATGGATGTATTAAACAATTTAGAACATGGTACCTATTGTTTAAACAAATACTATATAAATATCAGGAAATAAAAGCTAAAATTCTGATTTATAGTGATGCATTCATCTTTTGAGTTTTCACCAAAACGTCATGATCTCAGCTCAGTGGTTAAGGCATTGGACTATGGCTCGGAAATTTCCAGGTTAAAATCCCATAACCGCTAAGTTGTCCCTGTTGGTCCATTGAGCAAGGCCCTTAACTCTCAACTGCTCAGATGTATAATGAGATAAAAAATGTAAGTTGCTCTAGATAAGGGCGTCTGCTAAAAGTAAATGTAGTTTTACAATTTCATGTCTGTATCGCATGCATCTTAGACAAAGGTCTTAGACAAAGTGTATGAATCCGTTTTACTAATTACTTACAGGTAACCAAATAGAAAACATTACAGGATAGTAACTCCTTTGTTCAGAATATAGCATTATAGTACACAACATGCTGTTTCAGGTTTTTAAAAAAGGACAATGAAGAACATTTGCAATTCTCTAAAATTATGGTCATTGAATATCCTCTTAGGGTGTGCTTCAGTTCACCTTCCATTAGCCTCTAAAAACGAAGTGACGCAAGCAGTGGTTACTGATTCAACCAGGCTGAGGTCTGGTTAATAGATACTTATACAAATTAATAGATATTAGGCATCAGAGTTTAATGTCCGACCCTTGGGCTTAATTGCATCATCTAACCAAAGCCTGTGGTCTTGCATACATTGACTGGCCAAAAGAAAAAAGAAAAAGTGCACACTAATATTTCATTCAGCTGCCTGCAGCTGTGAATATGGCACAAAGAGTGGTGGCCAAAATGATTTCTCAATCTGTGAAAATGATTCCTCATACTCCCAGAAATGTTTTTTTTTTTTTTTTTTCTCCACACATTGAGCCCTGGAATATGCCCACACCATCAGGGAGGAAAAATGGTCCTTTATTATTTTTTCCCCTCGATCATATTTCTTCCACAATGTTGAAAAGAGTTCAGCACTGTCCTTCAAGGTTTTAATAATACATTGGATGGTTTTTATCTCAGTTCCAGAAATTTGTATATTTTCTTTGCTTAGTGCAGGCCAATACTTTGAACCTTTTGAAACTGAAACTTCCTTTTTGTTTTATTTTAGGCCAGTCAGTGTACAATATTTTGCTCTTATTTATGCTTTGCCATTTTTCTTTTGCTGAGCTCAAATGAAGGATTCAAGGATTTGCTCACAAGACCAAACTTCTGTTCTCCAAATTTCCCTGCGGACTTCATTATATTTTAAGCAATTAAAGCACCAAACATGTCTTGCACTATAACGTCTTTCTAGCTGAAGTTTTGTCAAGTGGAAGGTTTAGTAGTGTTCTGAAAAGAAATACTGTAGTACTCATAGAGGAAACAAACATCCTGTTCTCTTGACTGTACTCATGTTCTTGTCTGATCTTTTTTGTTTCCTGTTTGTGCTGCCCTTAGAACTGCATTAGTGCTCATCTCCAACATCAATCTCCTGAACTCCAAACTGAATGTCAGAATGGGAAAGAAAGGGGATTTAAGCAATTTTGAGCGTGGCATGGTTGTTGGTGCCAGACGGGCCGGTCTGAGTATTTCACAATCTGCTCAGTTACTGGGATTTTCACACACAACCATTTCTTGGGTTTACAAAGAATGTTGTGAAAAGGGAAAAACATCCAGTATGTGGCAGTCCTGTGGGCGAAAATGCCTTTGTTGATGCTAGAGGTCAGAGGAGAATGGGCCGACTGATTCAAGCTGATAGAAGAGCAACTTTGACTGAAATAACCACTCGTTACAACTGAGGTATGCAGCAAAGCATTTGTGAAGCCACAATACGCACAACCTTGAGGCGGATGGGCTACGACAGCAGGAGACCCCACCGGGTACCACTCATCTCCACTACAAATAGGAAAAAGAGGCTACAATTTGTATGAGCTCACCAAAATTGGACAATTTAAGACTGGAAAAATGTTGCCTGGTTTGATGAGTCTCAATTTCTGTTGAAACATTCAAATGGTAGAGTCAGAATTTGGCATAAACAGAGTGAGAACATGGATCCGTCATGCCGTGTTACCACTGTGCAGGCTGGTGGTGGTAGTGTAATGGTGTGGGGGATCTTTTCTTGGCACATTTTAGGCCCCTTAGTGCCAATTGGGCATCGTTTAAATGCCACGGCCTACATGAGCATTGTTTCTGACCATGTCCATCCCTTTATGACCACCATGTACCCATCATCTGATGGCTACTTCCAGCAGGATAATGCATCATGTCACAAAGCTCAAATCATTTCAAATTGGTTTCTTGAACATGACAATGAGTTCACTGTACTAAAATGGCCCCCACACTCACCAGATCTCAACCCAATAGAGCATCTTTGGGATGTGGTGGAACGGGAGCTTCGTGCCCTGGATGTGCATCCCACAAATCTCCACCAACTACAAGATGCTATCCTATAAATATGGGCCAACGTTTCTAAAGAATGCTTTCAGCACCTTGTTGAATCAATGCCACGTAGAATTAAGGCAGTTCTGAAGGAAAAAGGGGGTCAAACACCGTATTAGTATGGTGTTCTTAATAATCATTTAGGTGAGTGTATAACATATGCTAAACAGCCAATTTGCCTACCAAAATAACTACTGATAAAACTGCAGCATGTTAATGTATAGCTAATTGAAAACACCTCCACTTTAAGTGAGTTCTTGGGGTTACAATGCTGTATTCAGGTTTATAGCGAACAACAGCTAAAATCCTTCAAAGTGTTTGATGGTATTTCTTATTAGTAACATAGTGAACCATGGGATGGATATATTTAATGACTGAAACTTCAAAGCACTTGTATAAATTGCTTTGGATAAGGGAGTCTGCCAAATGCAAAAATGTACATCTACCTGTCATGACTTGTAGAAGTTAGTCTGTTTTTAGGATATTGCTTGGGTAAAATATTTCACTCAAGTAACTTGTATTTACTGTTCTTAAGTATCTAAAGCAATTTTCTGAAATGTATTGGAATACACATTATTTAGCAAATATAGTAGAGTAAAAGACAAAGTTGGCAGAAATATAAATAAAGTGAAGAACAACTATGAAAAAGTCTACTTGGGTACAGTAATCATGTATTTGTACTTTGTTAAATTACAAACTGGTGAGTATATATTTGTGAACATGTCAGTATGAATCACAAGGTTTATAATCATCATTCTTTCAGTAACAAGCACAAAGAGATTTATGGAAGGCTGTGTACTCTGTAATTTGCCAGTGTCAACATAATTTTATTTCTTATTTTGGACTATTCAGAAAAACAAACCTGGATAAATGTATGATGATGATGCCACCTGTTGCATGCACAGAAATTAATTACTACCCAGAAAGTACTGTAGAGAAGTGAAAAGGACACTTTTCTACATTCGGCTGAACTGATGAATTTCACAGTGAAATTCACACATGAAACTCAAACGACTCAAATATTTTTTTCAGTATTTTAATAATAATATAAAATGTATTTTAATTTACTTTAACATCAGTTGAAACATTCAATATTAATAAATTAAATGAGAAACATCAGCATGATCAGTTTTCAACAGATGACAACAGTCACTTGCATAAAAGTCTATTTTCAGCAGGTTCACCCAACAACCCCAGTCCTCCAATGGAAATGTGTAAAATCCCAGCATGGGGGTACCAGAAAAAAACAACAACTAACAAATAAATAAATAAAAAAATATATACATTTTTTGTCCTTTTTTTGTATGTATTTCTCTTTTTTTAATGTTCAAATTTGGAATTTGGTTAAATTGAACAAACACTGAGTTTAAATAAGAAGTGGTTAATGCTGGTGAACCAGTCACAAAACCCTGAGTATTTTATCTGCACTACTCACTGAAAGTGATGTGATATAATCAAGCAACTTTCAATAGTTTACTGTCGTACCTTACAATTGTTACACAATTTTGAAAATACATCAATTTAGGATGAATGTGTAATTTTAAGAATTCCAAGAATTGAACAAATTAAATAAGAGAAAAAATAATATATGGACATCCTGGCACAACTTACAGAGTTATACTAGTTCATGCTAAGTATGTCTATTTATGTTGACTAGTGCTCACCATAGTATTCCAATGGTTCAGTATTTTATCCTAAACAATGTGTCATAGCCCAGACTGAGTGTAGTGCTTGATTTTATAAAGAACCCTATATCATGATCTGAGAGGCCCAAATATACAGCCTGCAGCAGAGGAGTACTGTGAAGCAGGAATCACCACACCCTGTTTCTGCAACTCTCTCAGCACATCCAGTATGGAGTCCAGCTCCTGTCTGAAGACCTCTAGCTCGCTGCTTTTTCCCTGCGCCAGTCTTTTCCAGCGTGTTACCTCTGCCTGTTGCTCCTGCTCCACCACTAAGCGTGCTTGAGCGATCATCTACAACGTGAGGGACAGTTATTAGTTTCTCCATTGTGTCTGTGCGAATGTATAGAAATATTTGATGTACACACCTGCTGTAGTTCTTGTTCACGCTGATTGTATCGGAGCTCCATGGTATGGATTTTGTGCTCTAAGTTGGCAAAATGTCTCATCTCAGGACTGTGTGCCTCCTTTGCCTGTTTCAGCTCTTCGAAAAGCTTAGTCATCTGCGTGCACACACGCATACACCAGATGTAAAGATTCCACTAACTTTCAACTCACTTATAATACTTTAAGACTATAGCATTTTTTTTTATAATAAAGTAGACCCTGCCCTGTAACTAGACAAGCAAAAACATTAAATTAAAGGCAAAAATGATAAACAGTGATATGACTTGCAGGTGGCACTACTGTCAGAGCTGCTGTTACAGAAAATTTATTCCCACCTTCTGAGCAATCAGATTTTATTATTTAGTGCCATAAGATACATTGGTTTCACTCTATAATTTCAGACTTTGTATGCCTTAGAGGTAAACAACAATCATTCTATATTGTTGAGGTCATATATAAACTAATTTTCCAGGCATAAGAAGCACACAACTGAATCCATATGTTTATAAAAGATGAATAAATCCTGAATTAAACTATTTGCCTTCAAACACATAAGGATTGAAGTGTGTGCTTTTCATGCCTGGTAAAATAGTCTATTTATGACCTCAACAATAGAGATGTCTCAAGAATGATTGCTGTTTACCTCTAAGGCATACTGTAAGAGGTAAGACCTTGGAAAGAACTTGAATACATAAAATGAGGGAAAAGATAACAAACAATACGTAATTGTGTAAGTAGAAATGATAAACTGGGAAAAACTATTCAAATGTTTTCAGTGATGGATCTTAAAGGAAATTGATTACCTGATTCTGTAATGTCTCCTCTCTGAGTTTAGACAATGCAAGGGCCTCTTTAGTTCTTTGCAGCTCCTTCAGCTGCTCACGCAAATGCAGTACCATAACCTGAATATTACACACGCACACAAACACACCCATGCATACACAAAAACATATTTTAATACATTGCGCACAACAATGGAACCATATTCTATATGAATTAGCTTCTTTATTAATGGGCTTATAGTGAAAACTATTTACTAATTAATAACTATTTAATAGTTTATTTATATATTTAATAGTTATTAATTACTATTTAATTACTGTTTATTATAATTTTTTCCTCCTCAAAATAATTAATTAATTTCCTCATCAGGACCAGGAATTTAAACAGGAACCTGCATAAACTGTCTTATAGAGATAAGAGATAGGGAAAAATGTAAATCAGTGATGCATACATGTGGCAATCCATGTATTGCAACACTGATTCAAAAATCTATTTTTAAAATGTTACTTTTAATTCAAATGTTTGCACTTGAGGTGGTAGAATGTTGCAATTCCTTTATGATCCTATGGTGCACTGTAAACTAGTCACACAGGATCCTGGAGCTAATTATTAAGCAAGGTTGTTTAGAATGGTTAAAAACAAACAAAAACAAAACAAAAAAAGCACTGAATTTATAAAACTGATGCGTATAGAATCGCAATACAGATCGAATCAACACCCAAGTGATTCCCATCACTACTATCTAAATTAGGTTAACGCACTGATCTGATCTACTTTTATGCACTAATTGAGAGATACTGAATAACAGGCCTTGGACACAACTTCTAATTTCCTGGATTTTTATTTCTTTCTGCATTTAAAATATGCAATAATCTTCTTTGAACAGTTGATATTGAGATGTGTCTGCTCCTCATGCTCTGTAGAGCCTCCAAACGGCTCTAATCCGAGGTGCTGTTTGTTAATTTGTGATTTCTGAGGCTGGTAACTCTAAATGAACTTCTCCTCTGCAGCAGAGTTTTGGTCTTGTTTTCTTGTGATGTATTCATGAGAGCCAGTTTCATCATGGTGCTTGATGGGTTTTGCAAATAAACTTGCCAGTATTGTTCTTGCAAGAACCGTTCCAGAGCAGCTGTCCCTCTGTCCTAAAAAAATAGCCTGCTGCTGCCAGGACTGCTGTTGTTGATGATATTAGTTAATTACCTAATTCCATGTGCGTTTTTTCAGTTTGGAAATCTCCAGTATTGTTCTAGAATGTTGAAAATAAACAAAAAATTTTGACTGGTAGTATATGTATACTTCGGAACAAAAAAAAAGCCACACACTAATATTTTACAGCCATGTGAGAATTACGCTAAGTTTAAGCGATATCACAACATTTATTTTAGCCCGGGGTCACTGAAAGATTCTTATTGGTGTTAAGGTCTGGTCCCTGTGGTGGCCAATGCATGTGTGAAAATGATGGCTCATACTCCCTGAACCACCCTTTCACAATCAGAGCCCAATAAATCCTCCAATGTCATCTTAAAATATGTCTGCAGCTTCAGAGAAGAAACTATCAATTGATATAAAAACCTGGTCATTCAGTATATTCATCAGCTGACCTCATTTTCTTTTGCGCACATACTGTAACATTGCGGAACCTAAGACTTGACCAACTGAATCAACGCCAGATAAAAACTTCCCCGGACAGGCTTGAATGGTAGAACACTAGGCATTATGGAAAAGATGTTTTTCTTAAGGCTACACAGCTGTTTAGTCCCAAGTTCTTGACGCATTGTATGTGTGAAAATACTCTTACTTCCACTATTAAATAGCTGTGAGTTTGAATGTTGTTTTTTTTACTATTTGACTTCGATTTTCCGACCACATTGCTTCCTCAAAGATCACCACTATACTTCCAGGTTTTGATAAACACGCACGCACAGCTCAGTTTATACATATATACATGTATAAAAGCATACCTCCTGTGATTTGACTTGATTTGTGAGTTCAGCTATTTTGGAAGTGGAATGCTCCAAGGCATGGCCAGCCATAAGACGCTCTATTTCTCTTTGGTGTTCCGCCTTGAGTAATGTCAGCTGTTCAAGGTTTCGATCCTGAGCCCTAAAAACAAAATAATAATAATAATAATAATGATAAATCAATAGCTTTACTAACACACAACCACTATAATGTTCATGACAAGTGGCTTACATACCTCTGAAGTTCAGCGTGTGCCTGATTAGCTGCAGCCTGAAGAGAGGCCCTTTCCTCTTTAAAGTTATTACACTGTTGTTCCAGCTGCTCCTGTTTGACTCTCAGCATTTCATTCTCCTGCTGCACCTCGGAAATGGGGAAGCCTGAGAAAAGTCCAGGCTGATAATCTTTTTCATCCTGAGTAGATGGGAAGCGATCTTTGCCCGTCTGTTTGGACGGAGTCCTTGATGTTTGAGTTTTTGGGCTAAATAACATGCTCTTTCTCTCTCTTTGCAGTCGATCCACAGTGCGTTTCAGCTCCTGGATAGTCCGGCTCTTGGTGGTAAGCTCCTGGTTGAGGCGTTCCATACGGGTAATATGTGCTGCTTCTGCTTGTTTTTGATGTCGTGAGGGCTTTTCTGGCTCTGCTGAGGAATGGGTCTGCTGAAGCTGCTCCTTCAAATTGGCCATTTCAGCCTTTAGAGCGCTTACTTCACTATGGTGCAGTTCCTTTAAGTGTTCTACCTCCTGCACTGTGCGGGACTGAGTCTCTGACTTCTTAGATGAGCACTCATGACACTCTAGCCCTTGCTCAACTAACCTTTGCTCCAAATCAGAGATCTGCTGCTCATACTGGAGCTAAAAAAATTAATACAAACATTAGTGAAATTAAGAATTTTTTTTTTTAGAACTAGATAGAAAGATAGACAAATGTACAGAAATGTATTCATGGCACAGTACAGGTTTTCGGCACGGAAATGCAGTTTAGCGTCTACCTTATGTTCAAATACACTGCCTATAAACCTCAAAATTGCAAATATTAACATTTTGCAATTTAACAAGGTTAAATAAGAATACACATATGCAGAGTTTGTATGAACGTTTAGCTTTTCTAATGCTACTTTTCAGGTTGACTCAGCTTTTGCCTTCTGCATCACTGGATTTAAAAGCAGCTTCTCCTGCTTTCAGCAGCAGCCTCAACTCAGAATTCATCCATGGCTTCTGATTATGAACGATATTCACATATTAAGGGGTTGTGACATTGTACATATCTTAAGATCTTAGCACATCTGAAATAATGAATGAATTAAATTGAATTGAATTAAGATGATGGAGCAAAGACGATGTGTAGGTCCGTATGTGAGCCCAAGGTGGCCCAGGAGGTAAACCTGCTCCACCAAGAAATCACGTCTTCTGGCCAAAACTGATTGCTGATGACATGTTTGTTCATTCTATCCACGTACATGCCACTCATCAATGACATGTGATCAGACGGATTCAAATGGGTGAGGGGTATGACTTATATGCAATTTTTGTGTAAACATGGTCCAGAGTATTGCCTCTGGTAATTCTGGTAGAGTCTGTGCAGTAGAATTCTCATTTTGGAGTGAGTGAAATTTCAAGTAACAATAAATACAATAAGTAATGTCAATAAAAGATGATTTCAAATAATCTAGATAATTATTTAAAAAAAGAATAGCCCTCAGCCAATGGTTATAGGCAAGTGCTTCTGGCTATAAAATGAATGCATAATTTAAATATTGAATTATTATAAAAAGAAATTTAGTCCTACGCTGCTGATGTATTCAGAATGAATGAATGAACAAATTAATCTTACATGGGTATTTACTACTACACTGAGCTAAAATATTTTAGCCATGCAATTAATCCTATTTCTGGTAAAATGGTTTTCAGCACCAGGACGTTAGCAACGGACCCTTTGGATGCTCTGGGTTGTGTGTTGGGGCCTGGGTAGATTTAGATCGCTGGTCTATCCTATGGGTGCTTGATCTGTTTGAGATCTGGGGAATTTGGTGGCCAGGTAGCCTGGGACTCCTTATTTGATGAGCTGTAGTGAATTGGGTATCTTCAATGATGGTTCATGACCATCATTGACATTTTTCAGTGATTTGTGCTGTATTAGTTCTTCTGTGGGATCAGACTGGACGGTCTAGCCTTTGTCACTGTGGGCATGTGTGAGGGTTGAGTGCCCATGATGCTATCGTCAGTTTACTGGTGTGATCCATGTTCTTCACTTCATCTGTCATAATGTTATGGCTGATCTGTGTAAGTGATGTTTGTAATTCCAATTAATAAAAAACAAAAAGAAAATTAAGTAACAGGTAGGAACAAGTGTTGCAAGCAAACAAGGTTAAAGCAGCCTGCAATTTAAAGCTTTAAATAGATATGCGGTCTTCTGCATCTCAAACTGATCTCTGTGATGTCATTTCAGTTATGAGAAAACAGGACAACGCTTGTAGTACATTTCCGTTTTCTACATCCATTCTGGTTAGTTCAATTTAATCTGAGCCACTGAATTACTGCAAATAATTGCATGACCTTTGGGCAAATTAAGAATACTTTACAAAAAAAAAAAAAAGAGAGAAGAAGCAGCCCTTTGTCAAACTGGCTAAATATCTACCAATAAACATTATTTTCACACCTCACTCTTTGGTGGAAGAGCACTTCACATCCCTATGCATGCTCTGAATCACCTAACCCAGTCCTTAATTAAAACGCTTTATGTCTTTGATCATTATAGAATACATACAAGTCAGAAGTTTTGCGGCACTGTGACCCTGATGTACTGCTACTGTTCCTCTGATGGATAGTAATTTCAACAAATGGTTCTGCAAATGGTTACAGTGGTTACTGTGGAAATCATTAAAGAGAGGATCCATCATTGCTGTTAGAAAGGAATAACTACATATGAAGACTGCACACTTTTACAAAAAACACCCCTGGTAACAAGATTGCCTTTAGCAACACTTTGGACATTGGGGAATAGGAACTATAGAAAAAAAAGACGGAATGGTGCAATTATTGAGAGTAGGTAGTATTTCGAAGTACTGAAATGAACTGTATACACGCATGTGGACACGCACACAAGCCACTTCATACTTTGCTAAGTACAGAATTGTACCCCTTTTGCATTTAAAACGGCCTTAATTCATCATGGCATAAATGCAACAAGGTGTTGGAATCAATCCTTGTGTTGGAAACAATCCTTAAGGCCCATGAAGACATGCAGATCGGGGCCACACCATGTTATATAAGATTAAAGATTTCTAAACTATCCTTAATGATCAAAAGCGTAATTGTGTGCAGTGTTCCTTTCTATTGATGTTACAATATAAATACAATGCCGTGCATTAAACATGGATTTCAAATAGTGGAGGTATGGTTCTGTCATGAACCAAGGTAAAGGTTTCTCTCTATGCCCTGTTTTGGTGGTCCCTCTGTTGTCATGGACAGTGTCTCACAAACATGACAGTATGTGTACCAGCAACACTAAATTGTGCTGAGGTGTAAAAAAATGTGTATGGATTCTGCCTGCAGTTGACTAGATGGATCTTCAATTGAGGGTTAAATTAAGTTTCATGTGCAAATACCAAATTGAGCATATCTATTTTGTTTATAAATTTGAAGGTGCAAATAGGCATTATTCAATATTGTTCAATATTTTTCAAACAGATGCTAAAATAGCTTGCTAAACTATCTCTGAAGTCTATTGTATGCATTGTAGTCATGGTTTTATTGGTTAATAAAAATTCATGTTGAAAGTTTAGGATAAATTAAATTTAGCCAAAACAACAACCTCCCAAGGTGTCTTTCCACAGGACATTTTTTTTTACATGCATTTTAATTAGAGTGACTTAAAGAGTGTTTATACTGTATGTGAGGTTTCAATTAATATTGGTCCACAGTGTCCGGACATCATTTTAAATTAATGTGTATGGAGGAGTAGGATACTTTAAGGTTTATTCTCCATAAAAGAATCTTTGTTTCTATGGCAACTCCCTCTGTAAGGCATCGCAGTGGTCTGAATCATAAATTGTGGAATAAACCACATAGACAGGCAGTTTCTCTCTGCAGCATTTGGCATCAAATGCTCATTGAACTCTTCAGTCATACAAAGATAATAGACATACTTTACAGGAGGATCAAAAAGAATTGAAATATTATTTTCGCTTTTAGGATCTGTTTTTACCCACTTGGGTATGGCCCAAATCTTCAATTAATTCATATTTACTATATTTTCTTTATGTACAATTCATTGTACAACATTGGTTATAATCCTACATACTATACTATATGCAAGTCCGCCCCTGCCCCCCCCCCCCAACTTCAATATATACATTTCAATTCCAATTACAGTTTGTTTACATAAACCATTATGACCACCCTGCATTAAGTACCTTAAAATAAAAAAATAAAAAATAAAAAAATAATTAAAAAAAAGCAAAAAAACACGACTTTGTATTTTTGAGATTAATTATGAAAATCTTCACTGCATGTCAGCTATATTTTTCCTAATAATAAAATTTTCACAAAACTAAACTTTGAGTGTATTTATTTCTAAAAGATTTGTATTTTCACTAAAAGAGCTAATTACTGTACAATATGCTCTCTAACTGACTGAGCAACATGACAACTACTTTTGTATAAGGAAACAGATAAATTCAAAAATAAAGTATTCACCGATCAACCAGAACGTCATGACCACCCGCCTAACACTGAATAGGTCCCCCTTTGCTGTCAAAACGGACTCCACTAGACCTCTAAAGGTATGCTGTGGTATCAGGCACCAAGCCATCAGTAGCAGATCCTTCAACTCCTCTAAGTTGCGAGTTGGGGCCTCTCTGGTCCGGACTTGTCTTTGTAGCACATCCCACAGATTCTCAATCAGATTCAAATCTGTAAAATGTCGAAGCCGAGTCAACACCTCAAACTCGTTGTGTTCCTCAAACCATTCCTGAACCATTTTTGCCGTGTGGCAGGGCATAATCTTGTTGAAAGAGGCCACTGCCATCAGGGAAGTATAGCCATCAATATTTGACCCTTGTCAAAGTTGCAAATTTTTTTTCTGTTTCAAAAGACATCCAGGGGCAAAATTTCACTTGCAGCTTAATATATACCACTCACTTCCAGGTGCCATTGTAAAGAGATAACAGATGTTATTCACTTCACCTGTCACCAAAAGAGAATCAATTCCTCATGTGGTCTCTGTGATTTTTTTTTCCTCCCTTATTTTCCTCCTTTTTCCATTGCAGGTTCTGGCTTGCACATTGTCATCAGAAATGATTTATGTCGCATGCTTTCCCATTAAAGCGAATTGCTCTAGTTTGTTCTAGTCTAGACTGTCATTCAACTGCTACCAATATAAAAGTGAATAGACTCAATTTTGTAAGAGTGTGTCATATATCAATGTGTAAAATCATGTACAAGACCTGCTAAAATTATCCACTCTGCATGGGTGTTTTAAGCATAGATGCTTCATCATGCTGCCAATTCACTTATATAATAGCACAATAACTTCATCCAGAATTAATTTTATAACTCGAGATTCAAATCCTACAAAAAACCTTAAATTGCAGAGTCTAATTTTAGGACAGAAATTTTGTTTTATATTTAATTATAAAAACGAATGCAGCTGTTTACTCTGTTTATCCCACCTTGATCCTGTGAAAGTGCTGCTCCATGGCTCTCAGTGAGCGTTTGGCTTCCTCGTCACGTTCCTCGAGCTCAGCCTCCAGTCTGTGGATGCGTCTCTCCAGCAGGGCGGCAGAATGTGAGGGCTGAGTAACTGCACATGGAGCATTTTCTCCTCTTCGTTCTTCACCTGCAGCTGCTGCAGCAAACATCAGTGCCGGCAGAGAGTTTGGGTGCCTACGACGCAGGATCTCTTCCATTTCTTTCACCTGACAGACAGATTCGAAAATATAATAATGCATAATAACGGTAGCTGTTATAGGGATTTTATTTCACATATAAAGTTGCATGTTAAAACAGCATTATTACTAAATACTTAAATATTCAAAAAGTACTGTGCTGTAAAATTACCATGCTGCTTACTGTGGAAATCCAAGGGTAATTATTCAATGAAAACCAGTCAAATTCTAAATCCTAGTAAGTCGTGGCTTGAAAGGAGATAAAACCTGCAGCTCAATTCTTCTGCTCAGTAAAGCAACCCCAAAAGGCGGACATGTCCTGAATAAACAGTGAAGCCCTGCCCCTCAGGAAAGAAGGGCTCTGACAACGCAACGTACACATCTACCGGGTGCACACATACCTGTCGCTCAAGATCCTGAATTCTCTTGGCCTCTGCTGCCCTCTCCTTTACTTTTTTCTGCTGCTGGTTAGCTTGCTTGGATACTTCCATTTTGAGCTTCTCCACCTTAAAAAACACACATATCATGCATGTACTGCAATGACTCCACAGCATGACCGGCATAATGATCATAATGACACAAGTACCATGTGACACAGAGGAATATTACACAAAATTCCTTTTATGTGTTGCTGTTAGCAGGCTGCCACTGTGGAATTAAATAATTTGAGTCATTTAGGTAGTGCACCCTGCATACAAATAATCTCCCTGATGCAACCACACCGTCTCCTGTTTTATTCATATCCAGCCCCCCCTCCAAAAAAAAAATCCTGATTTCCATTTTATTCACACAAACTCTGCTTGCTGCACAACCATTTTCTGAAATATTGAAATAAGCTGTATGTAACTTGCAATTATGTAACATTCTATTGTATATCTGCTTAACCCACATATTAAGACATTAACAGAAAGCATGCAAGAAAAGTCACAAATGGCCATCATTTAAAGGACTACTATGAAAAAGCATACATGTGGGAGGACGCCAACATTGAATTTGTTAAAGGAACGTTAATATACAGTACATGGAGACGCCAGAGCAGCCCCTTGCTGGCTTAAACCAAGTTTTTTGTTTGTCCACAAAAATGATTAATTAATTAATACATCTTCATTGTGGGGCAGGAACATTTTTCCTAGGAATGACATTTTCATGAAACTAAACTTTGAGGGGATTTATTTCCAAAATAATTTCATTTTTCATGAAGAGAGCATAACTACTATAAAATATGGTCTAGCTGACTGAGCAACAACTCCTCTTGAATCTTTTGAATACAGAAACAGAGCATATTTTCAAGGATGTTGTATAGCCTTATACACAGATCAGCCATAACATTAAAACTATCTGCCTAATATTGTGTAGGTTCTCCTTGTGCCACCAAAACAGAGTTGTGCTGTTGTATCTGGAATGAAGATCTTAGCAGTGGATGCTTTAAAATCAGTAAGTTGTAGGGGCTCCATGGATTGGACTTGTTTGTACAGCACATCCCATTGATGATTGATCAGATAGAGATCTGGAGAATCTGGAAGCCTGATCAACAACTTTGAACGTTTTGCCTACTACGCATAACACAGCAAGCTGTGATGCACATTGTGTTTGGATAACTTTCTATCAAAGCCAGCATAAAGCTTTTTTTAAATCATTTGTGCTATAATCACTTTTCTGTGGGAATGGACAAGACAGGTTAGCCCTTGCTCCCAACATGCATAAATAAGCCTTGGACGTGCATTAGCCTGTCACCATTTTATTGTTATATAATTGATAATCAATATTATTCAATTCACCTGGCAGAGTTTTAATGTTATTGCTAAGTGGTGTATGGATTTCTTCCAGGAACCTGCTTGACTTGTATAGCTCAGTTTCAAAGCTTTGCTAGTGAGCTCCTATGATGAAGCCAGCTCATACTCATTCTGCACATACACGAACATCAAACAGCATATATCAAAAGTTTCCTGTGCAAACCTTGTGAAAAGGAAAGATGTGGTCTGTCTATGCAGCACTCCAGAGCTTTTAGAAATAGCTATTTAGCTTGATCTGCCATTTAAGTTATTTCAACCAGAATGTGTCCGTCTTATTTATTTATTACTTGCTACGTAATACATCTTGACCCTTAAAATGTGCCACTTTACCGGTCAATGGTCTTAAATGTCATTTAATGGTGGATTGGTGTGTGTGGGTATGCATACATATATATGCACACAGTGCACAAGTGGAAGAATCAAAGTGACTTTGACAAGAACCAAAATTGTGATGGCTAGATAACTGGGTAAGGGCATCTCCAAAACATCAGGTTTTATATTCCTTGGCTGTAGCGGATAGCACAAATTGCTGAAAAAGTCAATTATGGCACTGACAAAAGGGTGTCAGAACATGCTAACCCTTGTCTGCTGAAAGGGCAACAAGCAGTAAGCATCAGAATGAGAATATGGAGCAACAACAGAAGGTCATCTGGTCATGTGAATCATGTTTTCATATGGACAGGCAGGCACACAAGCATCACTTACCTGAAGTAGAAATGGAAACAGGATGCATTTTGCTGAGCCACAACTGGACTTGGATCCAGCCCCCCTTTGAGCAAAAGTGGTTCTGGTGGCCCAGGATGACCTACATAATCTTAGGTAATTTTATTGTCATGGCTAAACAGTGTCAGACATGCCATTTTAACTTTGGTGTTTAGACCTTCTCTGTCCATTTACTTTTAGATTTTTTACATTTGAACCACAGATATACTGAAAAAATCACAGGGTCAATCTTCCTCATGATTGAGGATATTTACATAGAATAATTAACTAGAAGGTATCAGGATTCTGCACACCCCTTAGAAGGACCGTTTACCATTCCATTGGCAAACTCCACAAGATATTCATTTTAATTTAAAATAATTTTCCCGCAAGCAGTTAGACTAATACTTGTTGGCTCATCATAAAGATGAACAGTTGCCAATATGACTTAATTTCTTACACCTCACAAATCAGACCAGTCACTTCAATACTGCAATATAGTATTTATGATGCAATACAACCATTATGCAGTTATAAGTTCAGTGACAAATAATATTTCTAAAAAGCATGGCATTTGAGAGATGGGTTTAGAGAGAATACAATTAATCTTTTATTTGCTTGTTAAGGGTGATCATTGAATCTTCCCATTCGCCATTGTAATTTTTAAAAAAGCCTAATCAGAATTTGACTTCTTCCAGTCTCTCATTGTCTGCTTTTGTGGCACATTTTTCATGCTTTGAAAAGTTATGGGAGGAGGTGAGACAGTGAGTGTGAGTGAGCAAAAAACAAATCGAGTATGCAGGGGAGTATTTTATGTAATTTCAGATAATTTTGAAATATATATATATATTTTTTTACAAATGTAAAGATACACCTGACAATAATACAGTGATAGTGTAAACACCTAGAATATATTTAAGTGAAGACATGAAATCAATATTTCAATATTTATCCCCACATCTAAGCAAAAACAGGCCAAAAGGTTAAAATCAAGATTTTATTGAGTGTGATCAGATCTCAACTAGATTAAAGTTGGTGTAATTCATCGACAGCCATTTACACACCGGATGACTCAATACACTCAGATGACTAGGAAAAGGTCAACCCCATCATACCAATATCATAGATCATACTGTCTCACCTGCTCAGTTAGACTCTGTATCTCGGCATTGGCTGATCTGAGTCTGGCTGTATCTTTGTCCAGAAGCTCCTGATTCTCAGCATACCACTGCAGTCTCTTCTTCAGCACAGCCATCTCTTCCTTATGTCTTTCCTCCAGCAGCTTCAATTCAAACCCTTTATCACCTACAAGACAAAACCATAGGTCCATGCTGGAAAATGACAAATAATTCCCCCAAGGATAAATGTGCAGTTTGAACCACCCACAGCAGCCTGTCATACCCGAGGTAGAGCTCAGTTGTGCTTTTGCCAAATCCCTTTCTTTTTTCATCATCTGCAAGTCCACTTGCAAAGCCTGCTTCTCTTGTTTCATCCTGCGGCTTTCTTCCTGCAGCTGTGATTCCCTTCTCTGTACAGACACAAACCACACGTTCAATGATAAAACCAGGCATTTCAAAAGATAAAAAGTAATTAAACTATGTCTATTACCTGTGCATCCTGCACCTGAGCCAATAGCTCAGTAACACTGCATTCATGGACAGCAGGAGCTATAATTTCCACTGTCTTCTGCTTACTGTTCTTAGTTAACTGTTCCCTAAATGAGGATAGCCCGTAAAATGTTAGATATTGAGGCATATACATACATATTACATACAGGTAATTAGAACCTGCATGGAAAGATTCAATCCTGTATTACAGAGTCCTACATCACACTTACTATAGAACACTATAACCAAATAAAAAAATAGAAAAAATAAAAAAAATATTGAACTTTGAATTATTCTAGAATGTTCCTAAAAAAAGAGGTTATTGTCATAATCTACATTACATATGCCTTCATAAACTAGTCACTATAGAGGTGTAATACTTATCAATACACATTTCGGTCAGTTGTTGTTTTGTATTTAAAAAAAAAAATACAAATAAAAATAATAAATTAATGGGTAAATAAAAGTCAGACTACAGTGTGATTTAAGCTTGCAGGCCTTTGGACCTTTGGGACACAGTTTTACAAAGAAGAATGCCCTAATGACATGACTCACATAGTGATGGCTAATTCAGAGAGCAGTCTTTGATTCTCTGCAAACATGGCCTCTTCATTTTGTTTACTTTGTGCCTGGAGAGCCTTCATCTGCATATACAACTTTTCATTTTCCTGCAAATTAATATTCATTTAAACCAGCAGAATACCACAATTAGTTAAAAAAAAAGCAAATCACACACGAGAGAGTTTGCAATCAAAATACTATATGCTGAACCTAAGCATATAGTGTACATGAAAGAAATGCATTAAATAAAACTGACTTTATCCTAAGTTAACCCGCACTGTCTTCAAAATGTGTACTACTGTAAGTACATGATTCTTTGGGCCTTAGCAGAGAGCCAAGCTTACTTGATGGTAGCCTTGAATTAGTATCTCCTGCTCCTGCATCTCTTTTTCGATCAGTCTCAGTTTCTCATCTCTTTCTGCATCTGAAGCCGCACCAAATGTCCACTGCAGCTTCTTGTTTGCCTCTTCTGCACTGTGCAACTGAAGGTTGAGCATTTTACTACATACTCAGCCATAAAGAACAAGTTCAAACAGCAAGATAATGCTAGTATATAAAAGTTATATTGTGGTTTTCAAAATCAGTGAAAATTAGAACCATTTACAAAATGTGCTTAGACAACCAAACCAGTTCTGATGTTAAGATAACTAAGATGTTAAGACAAACTATTATTATACATTAATATAGTCCCGACCGAGTAATAAGTTTGGACAAGACGCACTCTATTTGTTGTGATATTATACTAACTGTTGGTTGCCAGCATGGATGAAAGTATGCCTGTACAGACTGCAGTACTGAGTAAAGAGCAACTGTGTTATATTAACATTATATCATCTTAAAACAACACTAAGACACTTTGTTCCTTAATAATTGTTTCCAAGTGGTTCAAAATTTACAAGGCTGATTTCCAAATTGTACTTATCTCAACTCCTTATCAAGGGCTCTACTTGGTGTGCGTGACAGTGGAGTGGATCTCCTAGCACACTAGCTTTCTATTTATTGCTTCATGGGATTTAACCCGGAAGTGGATTAGGGGAAATATAAAGAAAAACATAAAAGACTTAAAGCACTGTCCCCAAACTCCATAGTTATTTTCCTCACATAATACCTGCAAGTGTATAAAACTACTTTCACCCCTGTTAATTATATTAACTGTCAGGTGCCAGTTCTGCCATTTGCGGTTATTTAGTTCTGCCAGTCATGGATGGATATGCATTGGCGGAGCAAAATAACTGGTTAAATAAAGAAACAAATTATTATCTGTTCATATCAAATGGTGTTTGCGGAAATGTTGTATAAAAGCAACATCTCACAAGAGGGGGAGTGCTTTTTGGACATGGCATAGCTATGATGCCCTCAGCTGCACTCTTATGCTTACAACCACATCACAGCCATGCTATATCCAGCAGTACAGCAGTCCTGCTTAATTATATCACAGCACTGTTGAATTCTTGAAACTTGACTTGATTATTTAGAAGCTACAGATTGTTCTATAACGGCATGGCTGACAGTAGCCCTAGCTCCAAGGAGGTTAAATGGTTTATAATAATGTTTGTGGTACGTCATTGTTTGTACGTCTGGTACGTCATTGTTTGTATAGTAACACCATATTAACACGGACATGTACACTAGAAACCTCACATAGCCTAAGATTATAAAAGATAGACCAACAAAACAAGTGTTGTATAACAAGGAACACATTTATAATCAACAAATTGGTGAAGCCTATGAGATGACCATTACATAACATTAATTAAAAGAAGATTTCTACCACATGGGACATCCTAGGCAATTTGCAGTTTCTCTGAAGCATTGACATTTTCTTCTTAGGGAAAAAAAAACTAAAGTGAAAAACCTCACTTTAACCACCTAAAAAAAAAAAAAAAAACATTATTTAATTAATAGAAAAATGTTGTCAAATTTTTGTGGAAGAAAGCACTTTGAGACATGCCGTTGTTTTAAATTCTGGACATTAGTGGTTATCACACTACCTCTTCATTAAATATTCTAATATACTGTAATTCGACACTCTTAGTCTGTGTTGAACTACCTTTCAGTGTGCCGAACAAGCTCAGGGAGAGCTGAGTCATGGAAAGTAAGATAAAAAAAAAAAAACTCTGTTAGGCTTAGTCACTCAATCAGGGCTGTGACAGATAGACTGTGTGTTCCAGAGAAGTTGTGTTCTAGATGAAAAGACCCACTAAAAGCTTTCCATTGCCTCATCTTGGAAATCCAACCTTAGAAAACACTCTCAGTAGCAAAAGAAAATTAATTCACGCCGACAACCCCCTGAAGTGGAAATGAAAACCATGGCAACCATTATAACAAATCCAACCCTTATTATGACCTTTCTTTTAAAACATAAATTCATCCAGGAAAATGAAAAGCCTCATGACAAAGTGTAAAGAGCAGGACAATATTACAGTATATACATTTTAAGCTGCGGTTTTCTGGTTAACTAAAAATAAGCGCATCCGACTAAATTTGACACTAAAGACTGACCAAGTGTCTGTTCATCACACTGTTATAAAAATAGACGTTTTTTTTATTATTATTTTTTAAAAATAAGAGTAATTGGAGTAATTTTTGTCTTTAACCACTAAGATTACATGGACCTGGTTAGAAAAAGTAGTTGTAACGTATGTGCCTTCTTATAGTTTAAGAAAGCCATTTTACTGACATAACATGCAAGATAAGTTATAAGTGTGTGCTGTCATGCTAAATATCACATAACGCATCACAGCTGTGCTGATATCCCGCACAACAGCATGACCTCAAATATGATATTGCTTTGTACATCAGTTCCATAAAGACTGTTTATTATATTTATCATCAGATTATGATTTGTTTTATTTAATCAGTTATTTTACTCTGCCATCACATCAATCAGTGACTGGTGAGATTAAGCACGACTGGTGGAGCTGGTGACTGACAGTGTAATTAACAGAGGTGGAAGTACTGGAGGTTTAAATGTAGCCAAAAGATGAAGAGAATAAACAATAGAGGTGATGGACAATCCTGTAAATCTTGTAGGTTTCTCTTTCTATTTTCACTTATTCTGCTTTAGAACATCAGCTGACTAAGTAGTGCCATTGATTAGGGGTTATAGATCGATTTTGGGCTCTGTTAGCTTTGTAGCTTGCCTTACACGTTAATAAAACAACATGAAGTAGTTTGGAACAACTTCCAGTTGCGAGAAAAAGTAAGTGAACCATTTGCAATTTCCTGGTTTTCTGCACAAATTGGTGCAGAATTGGTCATGAAATGTGATCTGATTTTCAACAAAGTAACACATATAAACACAATATTTCTAAACCGATAAATTACAATCTTGATGTTCTGTCTTTACAAAGTGACTGTAGAAAAAGTAAGGGCAATTTTTTAGAATGTAGAAGCAGAGTGTTGTTTAAACTTTTAATAAAGTTATCAGATGTGTTTTCTTGCTGAAATTACTTCCATGATTGGTTTTGAATGTAGGTTTTGGCTGATCTCTCCTCAGCTGAGGAATAATCCGAAATAAAAATCAGAAAGGACCATGGAATTATAAGATGTGTCCCAACTTTCACCTGGTAGTGTACATATCATTAATTGTTCCAGTGCTATTACTGCCCATATATGGAAGGCCTTTCATTCAATCAGATTACTCGGTTGGAACTACCTGTTGTATAATTAAATTTATTTGGATTATTAAAATATTTAAATAAGTTTATATTGTACAGTCATGACAATAATTACAGAAAATTAATTATTGCCAAGTATCTATACACAACTAATTTAACCCATAACATTACGGAGCATATACGGAATAACTAACCTTGCTTTGCAACATGTAGTTCTCTTGTTTGAGAGAGCTAATCTCCTTGCTGTGCTCCTCCTGGAGCTGCTTTTCTCTTAGGAGAAATCCTCTCTCTTTTTGAGCCAGCTGCGCACGCATATGCTCAAGCATGGAGTACTCCAACGCAAGGCCATGGCCTCTGGCTGCAGTGCTCTCATTTTCTGTCTCCCTCTATCACATAGGTGATGCAAAAGGCAAAACAGACAGATAAAATTAGTACACTAATGGAACAAAGATTTAACAGAAATCCGCAAAAGCCGAGTGATAAACAGCTGTCTACTCACTTTGCTCTGTTTCGCCTGATGTGTATCATTGTCTAACTGGTCAGAACAGCCAGTGTATGGACCATCTTCTTCTATTCGGTGTTGTAAAAAAGCAGCAATGGACTGTATTGAAGCAACAAGCTCATTGCTTACCTTTAAACCAGAGTCTGGACCTACACAGAAACATGCGTCGTACAGTATGTTTTAAAAAAAAAAAAAGAGAAAGAGAGAGAGCGCGAGAGAGAGAAAAGGTCATACACACTAAAACTTTAAAACTTGAGCAAACTTTGATGCGTTTCAATAGTTCTGAAATTTGGCTCATTTTTGACATCTAGTGGTTTAACTTAACGTTCACAAACTGCAAGACTTATTAAATAAATAACCTGCAACACCGAATGTAGTAAATATCCCAGACTTTTGCCACTCAATGCCCAAGCTACGTTAATCCAAATTATATAACATTTAATCACAGTACATTGTATAGTTTAGTCATAGGTGACCTGCAAGCTAAAGGTGAACCACTGCCTCAATTTTACCTTCACAGACATGCTGCCTAACGTTTGCAACAGATGTTTCAGATTGTACAAGGAGTGTTTTAGAGGAATCATCTTTTCAATTAACAGTGTCAATGCCAGTTATCATCCAAACATACAACAGCGTCTGTACAATCATACAATATGTCTAAAGTGTGGTCTGTATGATGTCTGTATTTCACACGGGTACTGTGTTTTGTAATGCTGGTTAAAATGAAAAGTATCTGAAATGCATGGTGATTCTAAAAATGCTTTAGAAATACACTACACTGGGCTTAAGTGGCCAAAAACTTTGGAATCAAGGTTAGCCTCGAAAAAGTGACAGAGAGGCCAAAGTGAGAAGAAAGAAAAGATCTGTTCCAATATGTTCCAAAACTTCCACCACCACCACCAAAATACAACTCAATGCAGTGCAAACTAATCTACAGCCTTGCTCAAGGCCCCAACAGTGACAACTTGGTGGGGTTTAAACCTGGGACGTTCCGAACCATAGTCCAATGCCTTGAGTGCCAGGCATCTAGTGCAAAGAGTGTGCCAAATAAGCTACTATGGCAAACACTAACAGAAGCAGAAGCTAAACCTTTGCTCCCATGGAAAAAATTTTAGGGTTTTGAAATGTGTCATATTCCAAGTTGTTTAACAGATCTAGATGCAACTATCCGGAAATGAAAGCTGAAATTCTGATTATCTTACATTCATTAAATTTTTTAAATGCAAATATTTTTCACGTATAGCAAAAAAGAATGGTCCTTGCCATACCAACACTTTTGTGTGTTGTATTGTAAGTAGAACATAAATACTGGATGCCTATAAAGGTCATTCAGGTGATGTTATCAATTAGTTGAAGTCATGTCAAATAGACCCCTTTATCAGGTAGAACACTTCACTACTCACCACTCTCACTTTCACTACTAGTGAAATTTTCTACCCAACAAGGAAGGAGTCCAGTTGACATGATTTAACTCCCAGATAAATACTGGAACATAATATTAATACCTTTAACAATATGCGTTGGATTAAGAGAGGGAATCCTTTTTGAGGTCTGGTTTCGGCTCTTTTTTTGAGTCAGTGGAGATGGAGGTTTAGCTAAACAGTTAGGCCTGCTTGGCATGGAGGCTTTGGATAAGTGCTTGAGGTCAGATTTCTTATTCTTCACAGACGAGGCTGAAGCTTTTCCAGAGGTAACAGAAGAAGCTGTAGTAGTGGACCTGCATGGAACCTGCAAGAAAAGTTAAACAAGCTATAATTATTATTGAAATGTGGCGAAATTCTGTGACAATAAAAGATATTCTATTTTATTGTCCTCACACTCACATGTACAATGTAGAAGCATATAAAGAGTGAAAGCAACAATCTTAATTGCATTAATGGAGATCATTGCTTTAATATTAACTTTTGATGTCTGAGAGATGGCCTTAGCCATTACCTGAAACTTCTTGCCTCTACCAGGAGCAACCGGAGGTACCTCAGAAAAGTTATCCTGCTCCTGCATGAGTCTGTTCACCTCTTCGGTAATGCTCCTTTGTCCATGATGGTAAGATGTTTGACATGGCTCCATTGCAGCATGGCTCACATTATCTGCTTTTTCCATGGCCATAGAACCCTGTGTAGCTTTTGCTCTTGTAGTGTGGCCCTCAGAAATCAACATTTGAGCCTTCTTGTCTCCAGCCACTTCACTAAAACAGAAAAGAGTCAAGCTAACCATTCCTAATAATTTCTGAAACAACATAAAGGTAAAATCCAGAAAGCTTACCTTAGGGGCTCAGGACACAATCCAAAAGTGATTCCTAATTCTGGTCTGATAGCACGCATCAGTTCTTCGGCAGTGGGTAAATCTTAAACAGAAACAAGATTATAAGTGTTTACTGTATGTGATTAAGTAATATGTGATTAAGCATAGTGGTTGGTAGTATACTGGTAGAAATGGGACACCAGTAGAAAGTTCCAGCTGCTCATGTAAAGCACTTGAAATTTTTGCAATAAGTGTTCAATGTCAAAATGGGGCATGTGGAGACGAAGAATCTGGACACAATTACCCTGATTTTAAACGCACATGCCCTCATCCAATGGTGAGTTTGTCATGAAACTTAAATTATGGACTACATTTATGGACTACCAAATGGAATAATTAGATTAGCTGTGCATCTCTCAAATGCATATGCTATAGAAAATGCAGAGAAATAGCAGGCCCAGAAATAATTGTTATGGAGTGATTAATACCAAATTAAACAATTGCTACTGCTTTTGAATGCCTCTCCACAACATTGTTTTGTAAAATTGTTCATGTTTGTTTCTTTTTATCTTAATTTTGATATGATGATTACAAATATTAAATGAATTGTGATGCCTTATGTTAGTAAAAGATTCCTATGAATTTAAATTTCTCTGTACAATTATTATATTATGTTGCTGTTTGGACAATTGCAAACCTCAATAATCAGCCTTATCCAAGTGGCTGGTAGTTAAAGCATTTCAGCTCCACATATAATCACAACTCTGTCACTCAAATGCTTGTTATAAACAGATCCCAGTAGACTTACTCTTACTGACCTGATTCTGCAGTGGAGGCGTGCTGTGTGATTCTTTTCAAACACTCTGGAGTGGAGAGAGAGGAGGGACTCCAGCTATGCTCCTTCTCACGCTCCTCACACTCACCCACTGAGTGAGTGATCTGCCTGTAGGCCTCCTGCAGAGCCTCCATGTCACTCGCCCCGCTCTGACCATATGACAGTCCTACAGAAAGTGACAGCAAATAAAGCAGAAAAGATAAAGGAAGCATGAAATTGTCATAGCAAGAAAGCAGATTTTCTACCCATTAGAAATATAAACAGACCCGTGGTGCCTGGCACTGCTGCCTGTGCTATTTTGGAGTCTGGGAACTCGGTTTTCTCTGCCACAACACTGTGAAAAGGAGGCACTGGAGCTCCATCCGTGGAGTTCAGAGAATCGTGCAGTGACACTAGGAAACAGGAAGTGTTTCAACATGTGGCGCATATATTTAATAAAAACATAAAAGACATTCAAAGTATAAGGGCTATAAAAGTTAGCATGGCAATGATTGCAGCTCACAGTATGTACAGTTTATCATGATCACACTGAATTCTCAAAAATGGATTGGAATAAAACAGCTTACAAACGCCTCAAGATGAAAATGTATTAAAAATATTAAATAGAAAAATTTCATAAAACAAAAGAATAGATAGGCAGACATACATAATGAGTTTCATTCATCTGAATACCATTTACAGTATATAATTACCTTTAGCCAGCATACCACACCTTTCTGGCTTCTGCAACAGAACAAACGAACAATGAAATAAATAAATGTCAATGTATAAAATTCACCAAAGGAGTCTTACTGGAAAATACTATCAAACTAGGTATGTGTGAAAGTGCTACCTCCATTATAAAATATAATACTCACCTTCTCTTCAGGTTCCTTATCACTTGCCTCATCCTCAAAATCATCACTGTAAGCAAGGGATGCTGGTGTAGAAACAGAATTTTTTTTATATTTTAAATTATTATTTACTTTTTTAAATTTATTTCACAGACATGGTGATCTAGTTAAAAATGCTAGATGAAAGAGAAACCTTGCTATCCATATTAAGACAGGGTGCATGCACATAAACTCCTCTGCTTGTAAAGAATGTTGTATGTGATATGTTCCAATCATAACAGGCAAAAAATATTTTTGATAGGGGAAAAAATATGAAAACAAACAAACAAAAAACATACAGCATTCTCTCACCTGCAGTGTCTTTCACAGAACCATTATCTCTTTCTTCATCACTTTGATTCTTCTTCATTAAAGATGCATCTTCCTCCCTGAAATACAATAATACGCAAAACACCAAACCATTTTCATGAATATTGGTCACCTTAAAAAAAAAAAAAAAAGACTGACAAATTTATATCCATATAACGTTACTTTTGTTCTCCACTGTCATTGCAGGATCTTTGAGGAGAGACAAGACCGGGGCTGAAGGACTGGTCTTTACCCAATCTTGAGTCTTCAGACATAAACTTGTTGGCAAAAACCCTTGCTCGCTCCCCTTTCTCATTAAACGTTTGCAAGCCCAGGGCAGCAGCACTCTGTGCAGATCCATACATCATCAGTGAATCTGTAGACCATCAAAAAAAAAAATTTTACAAAAAAAGGGACAGCAAATGTGTCAAACAGAACCATGATTAAGAAGGGCAAGACCAACCTTCTGGTTCTAGACTATCTCTGCTGAACATGAACACGCCTTCTCTGGGCTCATCATGGAAATGTCGCTCCTTTACCTGATCTTCATCAACCTCCTGGATGGTTTGGGACTTCCTTAAAGATTTGCGGAAAGTCTTCCCAAGAGCCATTATTCCTACCAGTAACAAAGCAATATTCCGTAAACTACCAAAAACAGACATTTCAGAAAAATTAAGACTGGAATACACATACAGAAACACATATTTGAACTGAACAATCAAATTTACATTTGAATGGTCATTGATAGCTTCCTTTTTCAAAGGTATTGTTCAGCCACATTTAATTATATTTGTTTACAGAACTGCCAGGTAAGTTACCAAGCAATTACGGAATGTGCATACAAAAATTAATAATAATATTAATAAAACCTGCTTCATCAAGTTTGTCTAATGCCAGAAACTGAAGTATGGTTTGTTCTTTTTTTTTTCCTTCTGGTCTTCAGGTTGCAGGTTGCAAGTCTATATTGTTGGTCGGGTGTTTTTCATCTTCCTCCTGACAATACTGTGTAGGCAACCTTAAACAATTTGGACCAGTTTGCCACAGAAAAGAAAACACCAGGAGCCACAAAACCTTTTTGAAATCTAAAATGGCTGTATATATCGTTTTTACCTTTATGCCACATATTAAAAAAAAGTAAAGTGTGTTGCATTCAATGAATCAATGCACTGCTCTAATGACATTTTATTTCTGCATGCAACATCTTGAACTTTGAAATAAAAAAGACACTGAGCTGAAGGTTACTTTCAAGTAAAATACTCAATGTCTATGTCAGTCCTTGTATTTATGAAATAAAAAGCAGAAGTTGGATTATCCACCAGCAATGTGTACTGGAGCGTGCAGTCAGCTGTCAACCTGAATAAATCAGGGCCTCGAAAAGCTCAATAAATCGCTTGCCATCGAGCATCGCACATCGGTGACAGTGACACCCATTTTGAGCGACAAAAACAGGTTTTAATTTAATGTTACAAAATCACCATAAACTTCAAATTTAGAATTACATTTAACAAAACTAACAAACTAAAATAAAATAAAATTATATTAAATACTCATTATTTAATTTTCCAAAGCCACAGGGAGAAGCAGCAGAGGGATCAAAAAGCCACATGAGGCTCCAGAGCCGCGGGTTGCCGAACCCTGCTCTATGGGGTTCAGGTCAGGTGAATTGGCTGGGCAGTCAAGCACAGTAATATAATCTAAAGCAGACCAGTTAGTTATAGTTTTGGCCTTGTGGACAGGTGCTGCTGAAAAAGTAAATCAGCCTCTCCATAAATCTTTACAGAAGCATGAAGTGCTCTAAAATCTCATGATAGACTGCTGTGTTGACATTGGACCTAATAAAACACAGTCAACACCTGCAGATGACATGGTCCATGAAACAGTAGGAATGCAGTTGTGGCCCATTTACTAAAGATGGCTGTGTGGTGGCTCATGATGCACTGACTCCAGCCTCATTCTACTCCCTGTGAAGCTTTTAAATCAGGCCTGGTCTCACAATCTTCTTGGCTATGGCCTTCCCTATTGCTTGTGCACCTTTTCCTACCATACTTTTCCCTTGCAGGAAACTTTCCATAAATATACTTCGATACAGCTCTCTGCACAAGCCCTTTCAGTGATGTTCTGTGGCTTACCCTCTATGTGAAAGGTGACATCAATCATGCTCTAGACAACTGTCAGCAGTCTTCCTCATGTATGTACTGAGCTAGACCGCGAGTTATACTGTATTACGTATACAATTTTATTATATAAAATTCTAATACAGTGGAACCTCGGATTGCGAGTAACTCTGTTTACGAGTGTTCCGCAAGACAAGCAAAGGTTTTTAATACATTTTGACTTGATAAACGAGCATGTCTTTGTTTAAAAGTGCCAAGTTTTTTGACACCGACACACACACACCGACACACACACACACACCGACACACACACACACACCGACACACACACTCGCCTTTACACCCCCCGTCCCAGGCTTCACACACTCTGCTCTACACAGAAACTCTGCTCTGTCGCGATTCTTTTCAGAGGTAAGGTGCTGGTTCATTTGTTTTTGTTTCTTTTTACTTTACAGCAGTGATTCCGTTAGTCTGCGCTCACGCGAGTGTCATTAGTAAGATTTCTTTTTTTCCCCCATTAAAACATTGTTTCCATTGTGTGTGTGTGTTTGTTGTGGGACTTAAAAAGCAAGATGGGGGGAGAGACGAGGAGTTTTACTGTGTAAGACGAGGCGAGGGAAAGGGCTAATTTCACACACACACACACACACACACACACACACACACACACACACACACACACACACACACACACACACACACACACAGTGCCTGTTGGGATTTATTTTAACTTTTTTTAAAGGTAAAGTGCAGGTTAATTTGTTTTATTTTTACTTTATATATATTGTATTAATCATTTTTCTGTATTAATTTTTTTGGACTGTGGAACGAATTATTTGAGTTTTCATTATTTCTTATGGGAAGATTTGATTTGGTTTATGAGTGTTTTAGAATACGAGCCCGTTCGTAATCCAAGGTTCTACTGTATACAGTACTGGATTTTTTTTTCATGAGCTGCAAGCCGTGATCATCAAAACAAAAAAAAAAGGGGTTTAAATATAATAGACTGTATTATATATGAGTTTTGCTTTTTATATTTTATTTAAAAAAAATCATGATACTCTAATTTTTGGGGATGCACTGTATTCTACCCTTTAATAACTATAATAGTGGATGTAAGACTATACTTTTTTAATACTGTATGTAAGACTATACTTTTACACTTTCAGGATAGCCAAAAGGTTACAAATATAATTTGTCCAAAATTATATGGAAAACATTTATGAAAACATTTTATTCTCAACCATAAATGTAGAGAATCAAAGTTTTTAAATTGATGAACAGGTTCAATTATTTACTCACATTAAATGATAAAACCATAGCTGAGTTCAAGTTAATTAAATTATAATAAACTATAATCACTTGTTCCACACACCACATAATGCTCTTGATTAGGGGTTAGAAAGGGAGTTTTGAATTAGCATTGGGTTAGAAGTCCGTTATCTTTGTAGCCATAAATAAAACCACAATGGTTCAGATGCGCTGAGCCATGATTTCAGCAAGAATAAGAAAGCAATTATGAAGAATACAAATAAGTGTTTAAAACGCCATAATGCTCAGGTATGTTTTCCTGTACCTGTTACTTCCATCTGAATGGGTTTTAAATGCGGTTTGGGTAGGCAGCTCCACTCTTTAACCATGCTGCGACCAACAATTAATGTAATTAATGTTTTTTAGGGATGCGGAGTGATACATATACTTAAACACCCCACTGCTGTTACAGTCACTCGTAGAATGCCTCTCATCGTCTCAGATTACTCAGTTGTAACTAACTGTTGTATAATCATTATTAGTATACTGTAGTCTTCATGTCTGCTTGCATTTGTATGTATATTAGGTCTTTAATAACTTACAATGTAATTTTCAGTACCTCGATTATTTTTATTTTTGCTTATTTACACAGTCCTAGTAACAAGGGCTCTGCATTCCACTAGATGTTGTACACAGTATAGTTGTGTATAGTATATTACCATCGCTGTTATTCTGTGAATCACCCTGCCTGTTTGCTGAAGAAGTATGATTGGAGGCAGTCTCAATGGAACTGTGCGAGCTCTCAGGGATATCTTGTCTTGTGCCACTTGACACAGTGAGATCATCATCATCTTCTGAGACACTTCTTCCTTCTGAATGACTGGACATTTTGGAGGACTGAGCCTGTGGCTTTGATGTAATGTGTTCAGCCTCTTGATTAGGCAGATGGACCTTGCCTTGATGTCTAACTTTGTCGAATGTCTTGCTTCGGGGTTTAGGGATTGGCTTACAGGGGACTAATAATAAATGAAGGGCAAGAAGTAACACACAAATTATAAAGCAAAATTAAAAACTGATTGTTAGTAGGAAAACTAAAATTAAAAAATATATATAATAATAATAATATATATTACAGGAGAGCTACAGGGAACAAAGCTAAAATAAATAAATAAAATTAAATAAATGGAGGTTATAATGAAATACTGAGGGTTAATACATTATACCCTGAAGTGGCCTCACTCTCTGCTTGATGTCCGCAGCAGGATTTTCCTCAGCATGGGAGTTATTATTCTTGACAAATTTAAACTTACCAGCTTCATGCGGGTTAGCAAATTGGAGAAATTGAAAATGATCAGAAATTCAGTAAACACAAAAGCACATAAAGTAGAGATGGAAAGAAAGCTGATTTGTTAAACACTAGGATACAAAAAACAAGTAAGGAGGATTTCATTAAGATGTTCTGGAGTAATAAAAAATAACATCTCACAAGTACACAATGAGTACACAACTTGGCATGCTTTCTGAGAATCCCAGAGGAAACCATGGGATGTCACAAAACAGTGACAGTTACACATGAATTTTTACATGAACTTCAGCAAAACAGCTTCAAATCACAATGGATTACTGCAATTTAATACACAGATCATACTGCTTAAAATTCAAATATCTTATTTATTTCTACTGGACACACAAATGTAATGAAAATGTTGTATGAAAACTGTATGAAAAACTGCTTAATAAAACAAGAAATAATTGAAAACTTCTACAAGCAGTCAACAGACTAACAAGCTATATACAAGGTGCTTTCTGTGTGTATGGTTGAAAATTCAGCTGCATAAATCGCATCTGCACGTTTCATCAGAGAAGATGATCCTCAACAATCATGGATATATTTGAAACAGTTTTCTTGTATGAGGTCTTACTATTTATAGGTACAGTGTTGGTATCTATTTTATGTCTTCTATCCTTTTTGACATTTAGTTGTTCATTCATTCCTCCGCTTTGTGAACATTTTATGGCGCTTTTTGCATACTTTCACTAAATGTAAACCAGCCATGCATTATTCTTGTAAAACTTGTTTTACTGTCCAGTTTTAGTTCAAAAGAATTGCCACTGAACTTTGACAATGTGTAACTATGGCTTTCTTTTTCAGAGTTGACATGGTGATTAACTAGTTGATGGCTGTGACAAAGCCCTGTGCATCACGTTGACTAGCTTTGTAGAAAATGCAAAAATCCCAACACTTACTGCATGTAACTGTTAGATTAGAATAAAAGACATTGTATTACTTTTATCCATACCAAGTCAACTCATTAACAGTGAGGTTGTAAGGTGAATCTTAGGGGCAGTGAAGAATAAAGACAGAGTGAGCATATGACCAAATGAGATTGCCTTAGTCCTTTCCATTTCTAATAGCCCTGTCTACTGGCCATATACGTACATCATTCCATATAGGTATCCGAGATATACATCATGGGAACACTGATACAGTATGCATCGGAGGTAAATTATATACCAGATATCACAAGTTATACTAAGAAATTATTTGAGTGTGGTATTATTACTGATAAACTTTGGACAGGGAAGCATTTAGAAAATGGAATCTGAATTCCATTTTAAATTATTTGTTTTTTTGATCATGCCTTAACCTGCAATGTCAATGTCAAATCTGTTCATTTTGCAAATATGAAAAGGATCCTGACTTAAAAATGGATCTTATACAAATCCCCATGATAACTTGCACATCAAAAACAAACAAAAAACTGTCAAAAACAAACAAAAAACTGTCAAAAACACTGTTTACATGACTACAATGTAACTCATGTTAACTCATTTACAGGCTTGGGTTTAACTCGGATCAACAGCATTGTGTTACGTTCAAGCCAGGATATTATTTTGATCTCTTTATTTTTAATTTGTGTGTGATGAAAATCAATTTTTAAATGTCAAATTTCAACAGGCATTTAAGCTTTTGCTTTTTGAAAAACTACAACGTTTTCCTATTAACCTATTTCTTTTTTTTTTTTTTTTTTTTTTTAAACCTGTGCTTAATTTCTGGCCAATATTAATGCTGAACTTTAGCGAGGACAGTAACATACTAAAATGTTAGTCTAATGCCAATCGAACTTCAAATCTATTTAAGGTGGCAAGTTTACATCTGTAGTCTTATTTATAACTAAACAATTTTGCTGACGCTACCTTTTCTCCGAGTCTCATCACTGTCCTCATCCTCTTGCCACCAAAGCACAGACTCCTGGCTTTTCTTCTCCTGTTGCTGTTGAGGTGCCTTTCCCAGGCTATCCAGAACACTGGGACGCTTAGAACTGTCGCCCAAATCAACAGAGTCATCAGATACAGACTGTAAAGGATAACAAAATATTTATAGGTATAACAAAAGTACATAAAGAAAGTGGCATGCTGTAGTTTACTGTTAGTGTAAATGGTTAAGTGAGTAGATAAAAAAAAAAAAGACACAAAGATCAAGATAAAACATTCTTTTCAACATTTTAAGGATGATAAAAGTCTTATTTCTGTTTTGTAGAATTTAAAGTTTACAAAGTGGCACCATGGAAATGTTTTGCCACCCCAAGAGATTTTAGCCCTCAGATAACACTTACCAAGGTCAAGATCTTACTTAGCTTGTTATGGCCAGGGCTTGTTCACAATCGTTAGGAAAGGCCAGGTAACGCAAATTTAATAAGATTGCTATATAGGCAAATTAAAACACCCATCTGTCTGCAAAAGACCATCTGAAAGATTTAGTGCACTCTGGAGTGGTGGCGCACTGTTTTAATGTGCAGCGACACCTGCACAAATATGCCCTTCATGAAAGGGTCATCTGAAGAAAACCGCTTTTCCTGCATTCTCATGATAAAAATTTGTGTCACAAATTTGAGCAATGAAGAAACTGAACATTTACATATGTGTGAAACATTTTCAAAGGGAATACCTCTGTCTGGCTAATAAGCTTGGGCTTGTGTTGAAGCTTGTGGCACAGCTAACCTTTCACTAGTACAAGGAAAACTGATTTAATTTGAACTCAAAAGAGGATAGTTTCTCCAGCAAGATATTGATCATAAATACAACTAGAAAATCTAAAACAAACTGTCGGAAGAGATGCAAACTGAAGATTTTGGCATGGTTCTCCCAAAACGTCTGACCTAAGCATCAATGAAAAACTTGTTAATGGATCTCTTGCTTTAAATATGATACTGGATGTATAATGAATGTATCATTGGTGAGCCTTTGAGAGGTCAGTTGATCTTCTAATCACACCAACATACATTTTGAAAACTACAGATACTTTCTCCTCCTTTATGAAAAATGTTGTTTTTCTAGCACTTGGATTGGGAACACCTGTCAGTGTTGATATCAAGAAAACAGTCAGAAATGAGAACAATCTGCTGCATGTTGACAGCAATCTGCTGCTGTCAGTCTGCAAACAATGTCTAAAACTTTGGTAATGTGATTGCCTCTTTATGCTCTGTAAGTAAACTGACATAAGCTTAATCCGAACAGCTTTTAGTTTGATTCCAGTTATCAAAATTCCTGAGATGCACCAGCACAGTCCCAAAACAAATAAGAGCACTTACACATGCACGCTCTATTTAAAATGTCTGCACACTTCGTTTTTTATGCTTAAATGGGTGTAATAATATAAATTAACAACAACAACAACAACAACAAAAAAACAATAGAATCAGAATAAACCACTACGCTGCCATGACAGTTAGAACCTCACATATATTAACTGAGAAACAATTATTTAATATGGATTGATGAATGGATGAAAAAGGCGGCTGCTATAATTTCCTCAAACCACCAGATGTCGCTGTACCTCCTTCAATGCTTTGAATCATTTATTGACAATTTTATTCACCCATCACTATAAACACCTTTCCCAACAGGAACTGTGCAAGTTCAACACACACCAACACACACTCACACTGTACCTCTTTCAAGAACTGTTCAAACTGTTGATCCAGCTGCTCTTGTGTCAGTCGGCAAGTCATTTCCAGAGCAGTTTAACTCTATAGATCCCTAAGAAGGAAAGTTAGTTAGCAAAATATCAATACGCATAACCTGGCGGTTACTCATTACACACAGCTGGGTATTAAAGTTACAGTATCTGTTACGTTTAACAAACTAAATGAAACACAAGGAGTTAAACTACTGTGTTGCTTTACATTAACCCCTCCACACACATACACTAATCAGGTGTCAGTTACAATGTTTCCCGTAGTTACCTGCTTTTAACATCAACAGACAGAACGCTCATCCCGAGAAGAAAGCGTTAATTTCCTAGCGCCTTAAAAAAATACGATACCAAAAATACAGAAACATCTCACCATTTAAATACATTTAATATTTTGAAAATTATTGCTCTTATTGTTGTTTTGATGCAGATTCCCGCAACAATGACTGCGGAAGGATTACTTTTAAGCCCATTGGTTCTTCCTCTTCTTCTCTGGAAGCACAGGCATAGAGCGCTTGTCGCCACCTAGTGTGCGCCTGTGTCATTAGCGGTCAAGCCGGGGAAAGGCCAGAACGCTCATCTCCCTTTCTTTAAATGAGTAAACAAACAGAAATGCAATAACATAGTTGTAATCATAAAAACTACATCAGGCAAAATTTCCGTATAGTCTAACAGAAATAAGAAAAATATATCTTCAATATTCCTCTGGGTTTAGCAGTACCCTTTGCCAAGTCTTGTAATATGATTCTTGGAGTTGGAGCTGACCAATAAACATCATTTAGTTAACTATCCAACATATTGAAAACATAATCTTTATACTTTTCTGCTCACCACATTTATGAAGAGTGATTATTGTTCTCTGATGGCTGGGGTCATTTAATAGTTCAGCACTGAAATTCCTACCAACAGTTTTTGTACATTAATGTAATAATTTTTATTCATAAATTGTATTTATATTTATATATGATCTAATATGTACTTCTATCCTCCTAACATACAATATGACTGTAAATCTGAACCTACTATCTGATATAATGCAAATGAAGATGTTGAGTGTGATTCCTATCAGACCTGGGCTTTTATGAGGCCATTCCAAAACCTCATTCTCTGATTTTTCATCCACTCTGATGTAGATTTACTGGTCTGCTTTAGATCTTTGTCCTGTTGATTGACCAAAATATGGCCAAGTTTTAGCTGTTGGACCTCACATTTGCCTCAAGAATACTCTGGTATACGTACATAGGAGTTTCTGTTCATTGTGCAAGGTGCCTAGGTCCTGTGGCTGCAAAGACAAGCCTAAATAATCACTCCAGTGAACAGTGGGTATAGGGTGTTTCTGCTGAAGTGCCCACAACAGAATCAAAGTGTCTGGAAATTTTCACCATCTAGTTGTTTAAGATTGGACAGCAGAGTAAGCTATGAACATATACATAGCTCACTTGTGCTTCTGTGTTTGTGCCTGTGTAAGCTATACAGCAATAATCAAGATTTTTTTTCTACAGTTATACAGCACCCATGACAGTTTATTTTAAGCTTTCTCCATCTCAACTCCTATGTCAAGACGTTCACAAGAGGATGCCACAGAGACTCATGCTCTCTAGAGGCTTAGACATTTGTTTTGGTAAGTGTACACATTTGCTCTCTTCTTGATTCTGTTGCGGGGCACAAGCACAGGCACCCTCACATGATCAGTCACAGATTATATGTAAATTGGAAAACAAATAAAGCTTGACCCCATGTCTTTGGACTGTTGGACGAAACCAGAGTACCCGGAGGAAACCCTCAAAGCACTGGGACAGAATGCAAACTCCAGGCACACTAGACCAAAGGTGAGAGTTGAAGCCACAATGCTGGAAGAACAGTTTGCAAAATGCAATTTGTATGTTTTGCTTTTTCAAATTATTTCTTGGGATAAAACACTGTCTGCATTACAAATGTTGTTATGGTTTAGTCAGCTGTTAATTTGCTATTTCACTCTCCTGTTTTGACCTGTCTAATATTCTCTCCACTGTTTCTGCTGGAGTGACAGATGCCTCCATTAGGTGCAGCAGTTTTGCTATTTGTCATCATGATAGAACCATTATAACTGGGCAATTAAACAGCAATGACTGCAAAACTATATTGAGCATTTAATCTTGCTCATTCAATGACAATTAGCTTTGCAAATATATGTAGCTCTTAGGGCTCTCTGTGCATTTACTTCCTGGAAAAGTTTCTTTCAATTTTTTGAGGTTCATTACATTTTGAAAAACTACCATGTCTGTCTTTCTCATTATATTTGGTTGATTGTTTGGTATGTAAGACTCACACAGTCATTTAACAGTATGGCTGATTAGTATTCTCTATGACAGCAATTTTCAACATGAATGGATGTCCTTACAGCTCAGTCTGCTGCTTACTTTGTGTCAACTCTATAAGCTTAGAGCACTTATCTTTCCTGCAAACAGTTCCAAATAGATAGGCAGCCAGTGAATAACAGATTTAATTTATAGTTTTATTTTTTTCTACAGAATTCTAAAGCTAAAAGAATCTATGCTGATTAGAAATTTCATTAGGTAGTCCTTGCTAGTACTGGGTTGAACCCACTTTTGCCTTCAGAACTGCCTTTATTTTTTATAGCATAATTTCTAAAATGGCATAAAGTGCTGGAAACATTCCTTATGAATTTTGGTTCATATCAAGATGATACCATCTCACATTAGCTGCAGATTTGTTGGCTGCACATCTACAGAACTTCCAGTTCCACCACATCCAAAAGGTGCTCTATTGGAATGGGATCTGGTGATGTGGAGGCAATTCAAGAAACCAGTTTGAAAGGATTTTGGCTTTGTGACATGGTGCTTTATCCTGCTGCTAGTAAAAATGGGTACATTGTGGTTAGAAACAATACTCAAGCATTAAGGGAAGGATGGGCATATGCTTTCCAGCTAACCCTATCATCGGAATGTTGGACCAGGCAACAATCTTCTATTGTTTCTTCCAATTTTGGTAAGCCCATGTGAATCATAATCTTAGTTTCGTGTTCTTAGCTGACAGGAGTGGCGCCTGTTATGGTCTTCTGCTGCTGTAGCCCATCTGCTTAAAATCAAATTCAAATATTATTTGTCACATACACAGTATGATATGCAGTGAAATTCTTATATGACTGCTTGTGACCCAAAATATTAAAATAGACTTTCCAAATAAGAATGTAAAGAATTACAAGGAGAAAAAAAATGCAAATATATAAATATAGAAAAATATAGAATCATCTTAACTGTAAAAATGTACATCATGTACAAATAATACAATAAAATAAAATTGAACTGGAATTGGGATATAGAAACCATGTCCAGTCATGAGCAAGACAATGTGCAGAATAATGTGCCAAGTCAAAGTGCAAAATTCCATGGTGTGCACCGAGGTATCTAAAGGTGTCCACTCTCTCCACTGGGCCTTACTGTGCAACATGTTGTAATATTCAGAGATTCTCTTCAGCATTCCTCGGTTGTAAAAGATGGTACAGTAAGTGCCCAACTTATGAACCAGTCCCATTTCAGGAGCACGTTCATACTGTATGTAGTCTAACAAGTCTGGCAAAGTGAGTCTTACACCCCTTTATCAATTACGAGTCAGCCTGTGGTCCTGGTCCTGAACAGGATCAAGGTGCCGATCGTTGCAGTCATCTGCAGTCACTTTGTTCGGTGGTTGTAAGTACGGTTTACCACGAATCACTGAGAGTTTTTGCAATTTTAGCAGAGTGATTACCAATCTTTCTGTGTGAAAAATGAGACATATTAAATTTTTTTGGCAGTCCTCGTGGAAGCTTGAATTGCGGTGCCTAATACCACGTCTCACCGCAGATTAATTTCACATAGGTGACATAGAGATATTATATACCTTTGACACAAATATACAGAGGAACCTCGGATTGTGAATAATGCGGTTTGCGAGAGTTCCTCAAGACGAGCAAAGTTTTAAAAAAAATTTTTGACTTAAAAAACAAGCAAGTCTTGGTTTAAGAGTACCGAGTATCATGTAGCATGCATGCGCTTCTTGTTTTGACGGCAAGCGTCAAGTGATCACAACTGAGCCAATGGTTTTTCTCTCTCGTGCGCTGCTCGTGTCATTAGAGAGTTTAAAGATCCATTTTCACTCTCTCTTCAAGTCAAGTCAAGTAGGCTTTATTGTCACTTCAGCTATATACAGTTAGTACACGGTGAAACTAAACAACGTCCCACCAGGACCAAAGTGCTTCAGACAACATAAATTTACAACATAAATTAACAGAAAAACTAACTAGCTAACTAGGAATCTTAATTAGCTGGCTAGCTGAGACAAGACAGATTGAAATGACAACATAAATTAACAACATAAATTAACAAAAAACTAACTAGCTGGCTAGCTGGGAACTATCTATGTTTTTATACAGAAGAGACATCATAAAGTGCACTTGCAAATGTGCAAACAAGAGCGACGGTGCAACAAACATGACATTACAGTACTCTGTGGTTAATGTTCTTTAAGCCTGTGTGTGTGTGTGTGTGTGTGTGTGTGTGTGTGTGCATCATTAGAACTGTGCCACTCTCCCCCTTCTCTCGCCTTCACTCTCACTCACACACACACACACACAGTCTCTCTAACCGAAACATGGTTCTCTTACGATTCTTTTCAAAGGTAAATTGTTAGTTTTATTTTTACTTTACAGCAGTGATTCCGTTTGTGTGCGTGCACTCGAGTGTCATTAGAGATGTTCCGGAACAAATTATGCTCGCAATTCAAGTTTCCACTGTACAATGTAAAGCATAAAAAAGCCACACTGGTTTGGTGTTTCGGTTCCATATTATACTCTCGCGAGACTGCTCCTCCAACTCGCGAGTGGAATCAGATGCAGTGGGGTCAGCTGACCTTGTTTAAAGACAGCCGCGGAGAGACAACCTTACCTGGTATGCTGCTGTATTCACAGGTAACAGGTCGATTAGCCTAGCATAAGTGTAGCTACAGTAAACATCTTTATCTCCACATTACAGCAAAACTACTAACTGCATTTTCATGTTACCACCACAAATTCTCAACACTCTTATCTGTTACTCAAGGGTATTTACATCTCATTTGGAAGAATATTAACTCACTTGTAGTTAGGAGCAACGAGCAATAAAACTTTAGCTTGTGTTTAGCTTGGCTGCAGGATTTAAACTGCAGCACCTGGCGTGTGTGGGGTTTTAGGTTCCTTGCAGCGTTTAACGCCATCTAGTGACTGTGTTCTCAATGACTAGTGTTTGACTGTTCATAATTGAGCACAAAGCACAATGAATTTAACATTTATCATTTTAGAAAACATAAGAAAATAAAACCACAATGAACTTTATAATTATTGTTTTTAGCTGTCTGCATATTATTTATTTTACGTACATAAACCATTGTTTAGCTGACATCATAAGCTACGTTTACACTGTCAGTTAAATGTGACCCAATTCCGATTTTTTGCTCATATGCGACATATATTGGATATTTTCTAGGTCCGTGTAAACAGGAAAAAAAACGCATGCATTCCGATATTTTGATATTTCGGTTTCAGGCCTCCTTCATATGTGGAAATAAATCAGATATATAGAGACATATACTGCCATTAAAACTGTTAAAAGTCTTTTGGCAGCATACAAAATGTTTGCGTGTATGAGCAACAATAGGCAAGTTGTTGTTTCTCTGTCTTATTCTCTCAACACATTGCATTTTCTTACAAATTATTTTCATATTCATAGTTCTATAGGCAATATTTACGAAACAGAATTATACTCACAAATAGCTAGCAATAAAAAAAAAAAGAGTATGTCTGTTTTTGTACACATTGTTCACAAATGTAATGTGGTGATACTTCCTGACATGCGCATACACACTGACAGCATTGGTCAGCCAGTAGAGTGAACGCAAAGAAGACGGTCTACCAGGGATAATAGGAGCCACACAGCCAACATTGTTAGACCATCGTTGGTACTGTATCCACTGAGTTAGATTTATAGTTCTTTCAGTGTTATTTATGTACTATATTGGTATCATGAGCTCCTAATTTGATGGAATCATTAGGAGAGCCTGCTGCACTGGCTAAAGCAATATAATTTAATAAACCTTGCCATTATTTACAATACCAGCGTTGTGCCAACCTTGTGATTATCTACTGAACCAACCACTAAAGGACCAGTGTTGGGTCAACTGACAAAATGACATTGGGCCAACCACTGATGCCAACATTGGCCCAGTGCATGCACTGCTGTTGGCCCAACGTTGGTCCAATGTCGGAGCACTGACAAAAGGTTACCAAAATTTTGCCAATGGTGGGCTAACAAAGTAGTGCTATCTGGGACATGGTATTTACTTCGTGCTTGAACGGATGCCATTTTATCTCAGAGCTGTATTGGACTCTGAACTCTGTCTTGTTTAAGAATTTGGATTACAGTATGTAACATCAGGACAGCTTTACAGGACAGCCATTTTCTATCGTAGATTCTTCTATCGTAGAAACAGGTGAGGCAGACTAATTTCTCCCGCACCCGCACCCGCACCCGCACCCCCACACGCACACACGTATACCACACTTTGGACATTTTATACATTCACTTACACATTGTAAATATTGCATATAATTGTAAATATTGGTTTCTGGTGCAGTGCAGTATCTATATGTTGTGCAATACACATGAGCTTCTTCGCGATTTAGGTTTGCACCTACGATTGTTCGTAGGATTCGCTGTATCTGCGGAAATTTCTAATTTAAATGAATTTGTTTACTGTAGCTGTGTACTGTATACTGAATCTGAAACTGTATATATACACAGTATGTATATATATATATATGAAAATGTAGGAGAAGAATTCAGGAGAGTGCTACATGTGTTGGTGAGCTGCTTTTATTGCCATGCTTCGTCGTCTCTTGTATATTTTAATTAAATTATTGTTCTACCCAACTATAAAATGAAATAACTGGGTTAGTGATTAAAGGTAGATATGTTAACAGCAGTGATATAGGCGTCACACTGTCCTGTGACACTGTGTCCCTCCGGAATCATATCCTTGCAGGCCTCTGTTAAAAATTTTCTCCTCATGCATGGGGTGTTATGAAGGGCATCAAGGTTACTTCCATTAAAGCTATATGTGCTTACACCGCACCGCCAGAGCTTCCTGTTCTTGCATAATTTAGATTTAATGCCCACATGGGGTGATTACATTTCACAAGGATCCATTTTAATTCACTAGACACAGCATACTGAGCTTTGTGTTTGATAACATGGCCAGTGTTATAAAATAAAATGGATGGCTAACTCTTTGTGAAGTCCTACAGTCCACTTCTAACATTCTACCTCAGTATTCGCTGTGTTTATGTGTAATCATTATAGCCTCTTGGAGCATATAATGCTATAATAATATCAAATTGTATTTTCAGAAGCAGAATGACAAAATATAGTACTGTATGTTCAATCAGTCCATAAGTGAAAGATTTATTGCAAATAAAAGGCACTACGTTTACCCTGAACTTGAGATTTTAATGTTTAACTGCAGTGCGGAAATTTCATTATCTCAAAGAAAAATTATAGGATTTACAACCAAAACAGACAGTTGTAATATTTTACACAAACTCTAAACCTTAATGCACAGAACAACCTTGACGTCTTTGTCTCTAAACAGTTTGATCCTTAAATATACAGTAGCTACAAACTAATGATCTATATCGTGTAAGCACTGTCAATACAAACCATTTGCAATGAGCAACAACAATGTGTTTAATTTGTGCAGGCTAGAGATATAATAAAAAGCAGATAAGAGAAAAACTGACAAATGTGGGAAGTAATGAGACCTATCAGACATTGAGTCTGGCCATGATTTTGGAAATCTTCACTTTTACTCACACTCTTCTGATTAGTTACCTCTGTGTGTTGAAACACTTTTGGTGGAAGACACTAAAGCCTGGCAGCCCCATCCATCACCTGCTCTCTGGGCTTGTTGCCACAGGCCTGCCACTGTCACACTGAGGACCAGAAGGGGCTATTTATGAGAAGAAAACCCATCTGTAAGTCACTCTGAAATGCCCATCTCTCACTTTACAGAGATGAATCACATGCACCTGTAGTATGTGACTCGTAAGTAAGTGTCTTTGTCATGGGATATTATTCTACACTAGTGAGAAAATAATTTGGTGCCCAACGTAATATTGCATATAGCTCATTTCAAAATATTTGAAAATAGTAAAAATAGTTTTATCAGCTAAAGATATATGAAAATATAATTATAATTAATTATAATATGGATGAGGTGAGCAGATAATAAAAGTATTAGCTAGTACCATAGGCAATGAAAGCTCCAGAGTTGTTGCTTAGTTTATATTTTGCTTGCTTGGAATCTGACAAGGCTACAAAGTGGTGGATATTGTAATACAATAACACATAGTCTTCTAGTTATTTGTTAGCAATAATTTGAGAAAATGAATGAGTACTGTACATGATTACTATTGTCTTCTTACAAAGTTGCTATGTAGCACATTACGTATGTTTTCACCCTGAACAAAATGTCACTCGTTTGTTTGTTAAAATATCTCTCTTTTTTTCAGGTTGTTACATTCATTTACAAAACATGGTGATGCCATAGTATCTCCATTTAATGTTACCCTCCTGTGGACACACCTGCCATTAGCAGGATCTCCAAACATGCACCAGGATTTATCTTTCTACTTGAAAAAATTCTTCTTACCCTGCCTATACTGTATATCTTTTTTTTGTGCTAATTTTAATTTTATTATGATGATATTACATTAGGAAACTAGATGTCAACTGATCAGCAATGAACAAAATGTCAGTGTTAAGAGTAAAACCTAAAAAAAAAACCTGTCTGCTCAATGAAAGGAAATAAAATGAAGCTCTCAGTGAAAGGAAATAATGAGCCTGGGCCCAAATCTCTGTATCTATTCAGTATATGTCCCAGTTTGGCTTTTACATGACCATGCTGAAGTTTTCTTTTATTATTCAGGCATTTTGTGGTGTCAGAAAAGTGAAATAAGGTGAGAATGATTACCATTATATGAATAAAGTATTAATAATCTGAAAATTACCAAGACGGTAATAAAAATATAAAAAGTATGTTGTTAGTCTTTTGGCTGCTCCTGTTGAGGGGTCACCACAGCAGATCATCTTCACACAATATACATCACTGGCACTTTATATACAGTATGCCTGATGCCCTTTCTGATACAACCCTCCAATTTTCTCCGGGCTTGGGATTCAGTGGCTGGGGTTTGGGCACTGGGAGGGAAATGAACCCGGGCCTTCTGCATGGCAGGCGACAAACCTACCACTGAGCCACCAATGCCCTAAAATCTAAAAAGTATAATTATTAAAATTAAAAAGTGAGTGAGCTGGGGTGGAATAATGTAATGAACATAAGGTTCTGGCCTGAATTAATGTCCAAGAGCAGTATGCTTTACTTAGAACTTAGGTATAAAGAATTAATCCAATTTGAATACAAATTAGCTACATAAAATATAAAAAAATAATATAAATATTTAATACAAGCCCTTTACGGCAGACAGATATTTATCAGCATGCAGCATAGATTTTAATGGGCTTTTCTCTAGCACTACACCATGGCTAGTAGGGGGAAAAAATCTATTCTATACACTTTCAGCCTCTCTCTGTATCACATTCCATCATTGCTGTTGGTATAAATCTAGTAGTTTCTGCACTCCTAAGTGAGCAGAATGAAGCTGAATGTGAACACTGTTTTAAAGCTGAGTTGAGAATTACGCTGAGTCTAGTGTGCCCTGCAACAGGCCACATGAACCGCTGCAGAGGTACACATTGAAAATGACAGTGGCATTGGACTCTTATTATTTTCCAGTTCTCTGAATGATTGACATAGTTCTTTTGATGGCAGGACTGTTGCTAGATATAACACGCTGCTTGAGACCTTTATGGGAACAAGACACATTTAATCTTCAATTCTTTTCATTTTATCTCAATTGCTATATACAATAGATGGTTCATCCTACTTGTGCTTAATTATTAAGAATTCATAAAGCCCAACTGACAGAGATGATGATTGTGATTGATTTTATTGGTAAGGAAACCCATCACTATTATGGTACTGCATATTTAGTGCTCTGTTAAGTTAATCAGAATTCACTCTGAATTCAGGTGGTTCAATGACGCCACAGAACATGAGCTTTCTTACATTTTCTTACATTTAGTGTTTACCACTAGGGGGCACTGGAACATTGTTCTAAAGACAGTGCAATTATAATCTACCCAGGCTCCATTACTCAGCGAGGAACAGCGTGAACAGAGTGGGGTGCTTCATGTGCTCAGGAGGAGGGATACCAGGTCTATATAGAAGCTCTGAAGAAGAGCAAAGAGAAGGATTAGCAGGAGGAGTAGAAGGGATGCTGGCACACTTCTCTTTAGACATCAGGGAAAGAAGCACATTAATCATCCGGAGACATCTGTTCATATTCTGCTTTACAACTCTGTCAAAGCTCTCTTGACTGGCCTGTGTAGCTCCATGCAAGGGGAAAAGGTGAGTAAAGGCAAGAAAGTGCTGTCATGAATTATATACAACACAAACAGAACACCAAATCCTTGATCCTCATATACACTATATGGTCAAAAGTATTTGACTGAACCTGCAATAACATTGGATCCAAATACAAATATTTTACTATAGACTTGGTCCCCCTTTTGCAGCCATAACAGCTTCCAATCTTGATGGAAGGCTGTCCACAAGATTTTGGAGTATTCCTGTGAGAATTCATGCCCATTCATTCTGTAGAGAATTTAATGATTGCCTATCACTGGGGATATGCGGCCTGATTGAAACACCTGAATTGAAAAGTCAACAGCTGCACTGTTACAATAATAATAGAAAAATGAAAAATAAAATAAAAATAGAAAAATGTCAGTGTGATAATCGACATGTTTGTCATTGTCACACAATGGTTAATATTTGTCAGGTGCATAAATATCAGACTATTGCCAAATATATTGAAAGTAATAAAATCCCTTTTACAGTGGAACCTCGGATTGCGAGTAACGTGGTTGGCGAGCATTCTGCAAGACAAGCAAAGATTTGTAATAAATTTTGACTTGAAAAATGAGCAAGTCTTGGTTAATGAGTACAGAGTATAATGTATCACGCATGTGGTTCTTGTTTTGATGCCGAGCGTCACGTGATAACAACTGAGCCAATGGTTTTTCTCTCTCTTGCCCTGCTGGATCTTAGTGCTCGTCTCTTACTGGTATAATCAATACTATACAATACAATGGTATAATATCACACTGTGACCAAGTGTGTGCATGTAAAACATTTTATTTTGTGTTTGTAAGCATGTGTGTACAGAGTGCATGTACTGTTTATTATAACACACGTATGTGTCCGCATATAAAGCAAAAGTGTCATTATAGACTTGTTATATAGAAAATTATTTTTTTTCTTTACAGCAGTGATTCCATTAGTATGCGCTCACGCGAATGTCATTCGCGATGTTTCTTACCAATTTTTCCAATAAAACAGTCTTTCCGTTAATGTGTGTGAGTGCAAGCACTTTACACACACACACACACACACACACACACACGGCGCCTGTGTGCATAAACGGAAACACTTATTTGTCGGGATTTATTTTTACTTTTTTAAAGGTAAAGTGCAGGTTAATTTGTTTTATTTTTATTTTATATATTGTATTAGTTATTTTTATGTATATTTTATTTCTTATTTCTTATTGGTTTACAAATGTTTTGGAATACGAGCCCGCTTCCAGAATGAATTATGCTCGTAATCCAAGGTTCCACTGTATTATATTTTATTCCCTTAAAAAAACATATTTGACTTTTAATTTTGATATTTAAAGTTGTGTTTTATTGTGAATTACTGTATTGTTTTTCCCAATTTTCTCCCCAATTTGCTCACCTGCTAGTTTCCATCAGCAAGTCCTCCTCATCAAACATCAGTTACTAATCAGCGAGGGTTAAGATTTACATGTGCTTTCTGCCCTCTCACACATACATACACAGACATGTACCTGAAAAAAAAAAAGCCCAGTGTTCCTGTGACTGCCAGGGTGAGGTATACACCAATTTTGCTACCCTGGATACTGGCCACAGATTGCAGTGGCATTGCTATGATGTGAACTTAGAATTTCCTACTGATGGAAGAATGTTTCTGTTTCTGTTGCACTACACCCTAAAGGGTGACATTTATTCTTATTATATGTCTTTGTGCCACTATTACTTGTATCTAAGCCCTGTACTGGAGCCTATCAAGTGGGTAAGTAAATTTGTCAAAAAATAAAAATAAATAAAATATAACAAAAAACAAAACAAAACAAAAAGGTGTCAGAATACTCCAGCAATGTTTTCTGTAAGCCTTTAACTATTTTGATTTATTTGACTTCCTTGGGCTTGAACAGTGCCAGTTTCAGGAGACCTCCTTCTGCTTAGGTGTACAGTTCTTATCACACACAAATTATATCGTTACATGATTAGATATGAATGAGCAGGAACTTTTGAATTTACTCCACATAATCATTTATTATTAAATATCTCTCTTTAAGTAATAATATATGCAGCGTTTAGCCAATCCAAACTATTGCATAATGTAATACTAAACATTTTGACAATATTCTGGTGGTAAGGTTAAACATTAATACACAGAAAAGTCCCCAAATGAACAATCTGTCTCCTTCCATATTTTTGAGAGGTTGGAGGAAATCGGAAAACCCACACAGAGGGTTTGGGGAAGAAATATTGTGCAGAACTCCACACATCAGCAACCCGACTGAGCTAGTGGTTGGCAACACTGCAGCACTACCTACTGCACTACTGTTGCTTTCCCATGTACATATTTACAAGCTTTTGATTTCTTTAATAATTGAAGGCTTTTTTTTATATTTTACTCTTTCTACTAAACCAGATTAAAAAAAAAAGAAACATGATTATAAACACTTCTTATTATGACAGAATGAATGTAATTGCTTGAAGGACTTGGAAAAGGGAATCATCTACAACTTTTTTTACTCAAAAGTTTTAAAATTTGTTTGATTTGTATTATATTTGTCATGAAAACACATTTTTTTGCAGTTTGTGTTACATAATAGTGAAAGTTAAAATGAGAAGTGACTAAATATAGGCAAACAGGTGTGAGATTGAGAACTGAAAGTTGGCTCACTCATAATGACCAACTATTTACATGTCAAATTGTGAAATACAACTGTTGTTAAATAATGCAGGTTAATTAAAAATAATATTTTAAACTTTAAAGGACTTCTATTGTAAATTTTGTTTCAATTAAATGCTTTTCCATTCTTTTCTAAAAATTCCATTAATGCCAAGAAGGTGCAGAAGATACAGATAGACCTACAGTAGATAGAAGATTCAGCTAAAATGTTTTTTTTTTTTGGATAAGTAGAGAACTAAAAGAAATCACTAGCTTTATATTTCGCTCAAAACATCATCGAGAAATGTTTTTATGCACATTGTTACATATATGACAACAACTGTTGTCTTAACTGAGTGATAAGAGGCAAACCAACAATATATGTCTTTAATATTTTGTAGTGCTCTGAAATGAACACTTCCTCTATTTTGTTCTTATTTTTATTATACTTCACAATGACTCTGTCCATGTTGCTCTTTAGATCATGTGGATTATAATATTTTCTGACTTCATAGGGTAGATCCTTGGCATGTTTGTAATGAAGGTTTCCTATTGTGAAGTAGCCATATGTCTTCTTATCCTTCAGCCTGGGTAGGAGAAAAACTGGTCCTTTGTTGCTGAACTCATGGAAACCGTATTCACCTTTTATGGGGTCACAGAGAGACACCATATTGTTGTCGATACAGTTTTGGACATACCACACTAGAAGTGCTAGTCCATGTCTAGGAGGTGGTCTTCCAAAACCTGTCTCCTTCAGCTCCTCCACAGAGTTTAATGTCCGCAAAGAAGAAAAAAATGCTACAGCTGCCAGTAGTATGAACCCAGCGAGGTTACAACAGGTCATCATGCCAGTCTATTTAGAAAAAAGATGCTTCAGTTTAGTTTATTTAAAGTTTTTCTTCTGACAAAATATTAAATGAACTTAATAGAGACATTACATTTAATAAGTGACACATTGCTGTCACATTAAATTGGTATAATTAAGTAGTGTCTCTGTAATATTAAACTACTTGCATCTCATTAGCTGTCTACAAACACTGTTGACATTTGACCAGGGAACTAAATTTAGTTCAATAAATGAGAACAATTTGCATGTAATAACTGTCTAATGTGCATTAGTGTTTTCTGTGTCTTACCTTAGAGTTAAAAGTTGAATGAGTATCCAAAATTTATCAGTGAGCAGAATTTGTTAGATGTGCTAGTGAGATGTGTACATCTGCTGTCATACAATCACGTTGCCTCTGTATGTAGTCCCTCACCACTACACGGGATGTGGTGCAGTCTGTAAGGTTTTATTTCCCTTTTTGTTCTCTGCGTGTACTTTCTTATAGGTTCAGGTAATACAGTATGACAAAAATATATTATTTGGTCGGTTCTATTTTTTTTTCTCAAACACAATAATTGCATTGATTAAAAATGTTAATTTGCACCTTTTTACAAGAACGTTAGCAATGGAAAACTGAGATGACAAGAGAAAGAAAAGTTTAAAGGATCCTCATTTGGGTGGTACTTGAACGTGTGACCATTAATTAGTCCATTGCATAATTGTGTGCTTTAAGGTCAAATGAGCATTTGTTTAACCAGAAATGACTTTTAGATAACTTTGGTAAGGTTAGCAGCCATTCAATGATAGAGACTTGGGTGCAAAATATTAGTCCTAAAACTATCAAAGAGATAGTTGATACTATCAAAGAGTGCAGTGATACTGGAAATACAGTGAAGCTGTTTGTATGAAATGCATTCAAATGCCATCTTTGTATTTTCTAAGTGGAATCATCCTTATCAGTCAAATGCATTTATTGTATTATTTATTCATTATTGAGGTGAGAGGAAGAAGATGGGATAGTTGCTGCTGATTGAGACTGAAGACAAGGAACCAGAAGAGGCAGTCGAAGCCCGTCATTAGCCCTTACTTAGCGGCATACCCCTGAGTTAGAGAGTTTCTGTCATGAGTCTAGATGGTGATACTGGTGGTGCGGTTGCCGTGGGCATGTAGTAGAGCAGGCAGAGAGGTTCAACAGAAAGTCTTTATTTGAACACAAAGACATTGAAACAAAGAAGCCGAAACCACAAACTCAACCTATAATTAGGGCTCAGGGCAAACACAGGAAAGGATCTGAACACAGGGAACCAGGAGCTGACACAGGGAACTGACAGAAGGAAACATGGAGCTGGAGCCAACTAAAGACACATAGGGGAACTAGAGACGGGACTGGACTGGAGAGACGGGACTGGACTGGAGAGACGGGACTGGACTGGAGAGACGGGACTGGACTGGACTGGAGAGACGGGGCTAGACTGGACTGGAGAGACGGGGCTAGACTGGACTGGAGAGACGGGGCTAGACTGGACTGGAGAGACGGGGCTAGACTGGACTGGAGAGACGGGGCTAGACAGGAGACAGGACCAGGGGCAACAGAGACTAGAGACCAGATGGGTTAGTGGTTAGTGAGGTTAGTAGCTACATGGAATACTAGGGACACTGGATGCTGACCTAACCGGGTTAGTGACTAATGGGGTTAGTGGCTAACCGGGTTAGTGCTGACCTAATAGGGGGGGGGAACTGAACACAAAAGACAGGGCACACATGAGGCTATACCAAACTAGCGGCTAACCTACTAGTGACCAGAACCACTAGCAGTCAATCCCACTAGAGGCTAACCCTACTGGAGGCTAACCCTACTAGCAGCTAAGCCCTCATGTGGCTACACATACAAGGGAAGTTTTAACCAAAGAACTAAACAAGAAGACTGACACTGGGAAGACACAGAACAGTACTTACACTGTACACAGGAGGAGACACAGCCTAGCTAAACATGAAACAGGACAGCTCCATGAATCCAGTAACACAAGAAGTATAAAGAAAACTAAACTAGAGCCCTCTTGAACACAGGTTGAACAATATAACTAAAATAGAAAACTCAAAGAAACAAAAACCAAAATGCCCACATGACAGTATATACAAAAACAAACAATGCTCGACCTAGTTTCCCAGAACAAACTGCTATTTATAGAAACTTTAATGAGCCACCTCAGTTCAGGTGAGCACTCATCACCTGACTGAGGTGCCTTCTGGGAAACTGAGTCGACCAACAAAAACTACAAACAGAAACAGTGACCTCTAGTGGAGGTTCCTAACAGTTTCCAGCCTCTGGAAGTGTAGAAAGACAAAATACTTGTGAGTTTTGCACTCAAGACCTGCTACTCACAAACTGATGCGCGGCCTTTTATAGGGAGCTAGTGACAGCAGGATGATAGTTATGCCCTGCCAGTCCTGGCAAAAAGAGCTGTCCTGCCCCTCTTAAACAGCCATGGGGCTAGCCATGGTGCGGAAGGGTTTCCTTGGTCTTATCTTCTTGGTCGAGGGAGGAGCGTAAATATGGTAAGAGGCATGGGGCTGTAGGTCCGCCCTATAAACAGACCATAAGCAGCAGTGAACGGTCTCCATGTGATCATCAGAAGTTGAGGACAACAATGGATCAGGCAGACTGAGAGGGCAGAGGGTATCAGAGAATAAGAGTAAGAGAGAGTTAGGTATGTTCACTGTCGCATAATTATTGGTGTATCAGCCTCAAAAGTCACGGTTTTGGTAGTCATGGTACCTTAGTTTTGAAGTCATGGTACAAAACATTTTTGGTATGTTGAACATTTATTTTCATTTATTATTATTATAACTTGTAAACATATAAACTTGAACAAACGTGACCAGTGGCAAACTAGATATATAAAAAACATAACAATATTATTATTAGTAGTAATAATAATATATCTTTTTTAAATACTTTATTATTTTTTGCACAAGTCCCTTCTTTCATGACAGAGAAATCAGGAATCATGTCTATTGTCATGTTATGCCACTGCAACTGAGAAGTTGCCTTAGGCTATCCTTGTCCCTTTACAGTATGTGGTGACTATACAATTCACCGTTTGAGGAAAAAAGAAGTTGTCAATCGAATGTGCTATAAAAAAATGCATACTTCTTAAGGATGAATTAGTGCTTAGTATATAATGCAGCATTATATTTTATATAGACTTGTACATCTCCCTTTGCAAATCTGTACAAAGTAAATATCTCATAAGTGATATTTTCACTGTCAAAAGAAAGTTTTCAGACCAAAAGTTTTTTTTTTCACATTTTATGTATCCTAAAATGGATTCACATTCCTTTTTCCTCATCATTCTAGACACAATGACAAAGTGAACCTAACATTGGTAGAGCATTTCTTGGTGAGCTTGTTATTGTCGAGTAATGGATGTGAATTAATTTTAAGGTGTAAAACATAACAAAATATAAAAAACTTTTAAATGCAGTGTTTGGAGTGACTGGTTGCTTTATTTCCTATGAAGTCCACTACTACGTACACTAACTACTGTATACTGTACATTCACCTTATACATTATAAGATTGTGACCATACTTAACTGTTGTCATTCTCTCTCTCTGTCTCTCTTTATCTCTCTCTGTCTAGCTACAAACAGCACCCCTGAGCTGCCAGTGATCAAGACTGCCTCTGCCCTCCGGTCCTGTCTGACTCATTTAGGTGCCCCACATCTGGTTGGAGATTTCATCTACTGAATTTCCAGGTTTCTAACACTCAGTATGACTGCAGATCAGTCCCTGCTATCAGTTATCACCCAAATCAGGATTGGTTCCCTGTTGAGTCTGGTTTTTCTCAAGGTTTCTTCCTATTAACATCTCGGGAAGTTTTTTCTACCATTGTTGCCTTTAGCCATCAGGCACAATCTGATTATATATTTTATATTAATATTATCTGATTATAATTTATACATATTTCCTTACAAACTCATTTCCCTAATTTTCTTTTTGATTCTGTTAAACTGCTTTGAAACATTAACAACTGTTAAAATGTTACATAAATTGAAAAAAAAAAAAAAAAACTAAATTGATTAAATAAAAATGTACATGAACATGCAAAATCTTAAATAAAACACAATTTTAATAAACAAAACCTCCTGTAATGAACTGCCTCCATTTATTTTTACACCCATATGTAATCGATAAGGTCAATGTAAGGATCACTGAAAGGGACAACCAGAAGTTTACACAGACACAAGTGCTTCCTGGGAAGTAAAAAAGCCAGGTCACTCTACAATCAACAAAAAACTCCAACAAACAAAGCTCATAAGCATAGGGAAAGACAGCATCCAAACATGCCAGGTTACCATATAACTCTATGCACATAAGTCCCAAAGATCTGTTCCATTTACTATAAAAGGGCATGACAAAACAAAACAGAAATTAAGCCTAGACTTAAACACTGAAACTTTGTTTGAGGTACAGTATGAACACTAACTGGAATATTCATCCATATCTGTGTGTCTTTGTAGCAGAAAGATATAATGTAATGTAGTCTGCATTATACAATGTAGCAACAAATAACCTGCAACTTTTAATCAACGTAGGAGTGGTGGATCAAAAAACATCAACAGTTCACCCAGGAACTATGGCACAAATGCTGCATTCAGGACTTACTGGAACTTGTGTATGTACCTAGTGGTACAACTGGACGGAAACGGAAATTCAACATAGAAATTTTGATTGTCTTCCTGGGCTTGGGTGGGGTGGAGGTGGTCATATTCTGCAACCTCCTCCTCTACCAGTTAGAATAGCTCTATTTAATGCTAAATACTTATTTGAATTTAGGAGGAGCTTCTGAATGATCTCAAGGCAGTTGGGACCACAGTTACCAAACAAACAAACAAACAATATCAGCCTTGGATGGAAATTCCTTAGCACCCACAAGGTTGCCCTCCTCAAGAAGGCACATTTACAGCCATGTCTGAAGTTTTTCAATGAACAGAGAATGATTGGCAGAAATTACTGTGGTCAGATGAGATCAAAATTTAGGTCTTTGGCATCAAGTCACCTTGCTGTGTTTGAAGGAAAGGAAATGCTGACTTTGACCCTAAGAATGCATTCCATACAATCAAGCATTGGGGTAGAAACACCAGGGCTGTTTCTCTGATAAAGGTACAGGCCAAATTTGCCACACTGAGGCAAATGGACAGGACCATGTATTGTAAAATTTTGGATGAGAACCTCCTGGAGATGGGTCATTCACATGGTTCTGCCACTACATATTACAATACAATATATATATATATATATATATATATATATATATATATATATATATATATATATATATATATATATATAGGATAACAGAATGCTGACGTTTCACTGCACAAAACCTCCAGCTACTATGGTAAAAATCCATCACGTAGTGGCTGTCGTGTTTTGTTAACATTTTGGGTGTAACAAGATAATGCCACCAGTCAAGGAGGAACATAAGAGAGAGTCTGACATTAGCAGAGTCAGAGCACCTAAAACTATGTATGTATGTATGTATTTATTTATTTAAATGGATTAATAGTTGCCTTTTCTTATGCAAATGCATTAAATATCCTTACGACTCAGTTGGAATAGTACCATTTGATGCTAAAATACACTATATGAGTAATTAATTACTATTAAGTACTCCTAAGCCTTTTGACATACTGAAATAAATAAGACAAGACATGATTTTTAAATAAAATCTAATTTCTAACAGGCATATTGAAGGCAGCACAGCAGAGCTCTCTTGGTCCTACAATGCCATGGGTTGTTACTACTGTTCTTATGCTCTTTGTTAATACATTCAGATGTGTAGTCATGCATGCAGTGAAGCAAGCAGAGAGCAGTGCATACAGTAGAATACAAAAGTGCATACACAAAATTAGTTTTTTCAAGATAAATGGGTGAGAAAATAAACAGTTATTTGTCCTGCATCAAGCTCTATGAGGCTTGAGCGTCGTATTTGCTCCGTATCTGTTGTGGTTGTCAAAAGTAGAAACATTACACGCCATTAGGAAACTAAACACAGACACTTTAAAGAAACGTTCCCCTTAGCGGTCAGAAGTAAGGGCGTGGAAATTAAATGAGCTCAAAGCCTAGTATGAGAGATATACATGGGTCCTGTCTTATTCACTCACAATACAACATATGAGTGTTCAAAGAGAATACAGGACAGTAGACAGAAAACAGTGGTTAATTTCGAAAGGAAAGCATGTTCAGTCATGTTCATATGTTTGTCATACATTGTCACCGATTGCATTTAATTTATTTGTACAAATGTAAACAGTAGAACAGGACAGAGAAGAAATAAAATCTAATCCATTTTGTGAAGGATTATTTCTTTATTTATGTCTACATACAGAAGGACATGTTCATTCTCATAAGAACATACGGTATGATAAATGAAGATACTGTATCATTTTTGATTGGGAAAAATATTTTTTAATCAAAAATTATATCTTCATTTATGTGGGAAAAATATTGACTGATATTTGTATACATACATTGTCCTGACCTCAGGTGGTGTGGGAGGGTTCACTTACTGAACTTCATGATTTTTTAGTTGAAGCCCCCTGATCTACACCCATTAATTAACTTATTTTTTTAAAAGTGCTGGTATTTAACACTATGTAATAGTTTACACTAAGATCAGTTATCTAAGCTCATGGCTTTGTAACTGATATGTTTTCTAAAACAGGAGAGCCTTCAGAACAGACGTTTTTGGACTCCAGTTTTTCTAAAATATAAAAGCTGCATTTTGTTGTCCATATCAACCAACCTCAAGGGAAATGTGTATACAGGAAAAATTAACCAGCTGCCACTTGTACATATTGTCTTTATTTAATCATATAATGTCTTTTCTCATTCCCTTTATCACATCACACTGACCAGCTCTGGTAATATGGAGGAGGGGAATAGAGAAATGAATGCAGGGAGGACAGATGAATAACAGTGGTAGCAGAAATGGAAAAGTACAAAGGAGGAAAGGCATACAGGAGAGGAAGTAAGAGATAGAATAGATCGGGTAGAAATAATGGTGAAAAAAACAGATAATAAGAGAGACAGGATGTCAGTTAAAGGACATGGTTGGAAATGCCCTGGAAGGAGATGAGAGTTCCGCATAAAAAGAGCCAGGCAGAAAAAGAGAGGAAGCAACACAAAGCTTTTGAGCAGACAAGCATGGCGCAGAAGGGTGGAATCCACTCTAGTGTCTTCATTTGAGAGAGTTATTGATGCAATTGATTCTGCCTCAACTGCAGAATCTACGCAAACACTTGCTGTGCCACACAAACAGTTCCTGGAAAGAGTGCTGCCCTGAAGAGGATGGATTCTCAATGCAGGAGACATACAAAGCAGAAGTTAAACCAGCACAGTTTTGAGGCAGAGAATACACATGCATGTTCAGAATTACTACATGTATTACTAGAAATCAGAAAGTGGACCTGGTCGTAGACAGAGACATGTTCACAATCGAAAAGCAGAGAGAGAGAGAAAGAGAGAGAGAGAGAGAGAGAGAGAGATGGAGATGGAGAGAGATTTTTAATATACAAAAGGTTAATATGACCAAATTATAAAGGGATTCAGTTTTGTGTTAAAACCTAGTTAGCTGTATTGCTGGTCTTTAACAACACTGAGGCAATTCAGAAACAATTATTCTGTATGTATTATGTATGTATTTGTGTGTGTGTGTGTGTGTGTGTGTGTGTGTGTGTGTGTGTGTGTGTGTGTGTGTGTACTAGAGAAACAAAGACTGTGTGAATGTGAATGGATGTCTCCACAGCATGTGAGGAACAGAATATTACAATGTGTGTGCATTTCAAATGTATTTGATGCAGTTGATACATGGGGAAGGTACTTAAGTTTTCTTTGCTGGTACACACTCCTGGCATCACTAGATGCTGGCTGGTAAATTTATTATTATTATATTTTATTACATAAAATATATATTAAACTAAATTATAATAACAAAATAAAATTGTATATTATATTGTTATTATAATTTAGTTTTTTAGTCCACATGTGCTCTGAATTAGGTTCAGCTGTTATTCTAACAAAACTGTAATATTACTTCATTTCATGTTAACCTGAGTGTCAGCTGTATGCAGGAATCAGTCTCAGACTCCAATCCTCACGACACAACACGGCCAATAAACAATATATATTTAGTGTCCAATACATGTCTTTTCTAAGCCTCACTGTTTTTCCTAATTTTAAAGTTATTGATTCTGTTCTGATTTACTGGTTTTTATATTGTCCTGTCTCATTGTTTGCTGACTGCTTTACCTCTTTCTATTTCCTGTTTTCAATTCTGCCTTAGATTTTGGGTTTGATTATAATGATACTCAGCTCTGTTAACCTGCATTATTGTCTCTTTTTCCCTGCCATGAGTCTACTGAATTTCATCTAAAGTTGAAATATTTGGATATTAGGATTTTAATGATATTGTGTCAAATATGATGTTGTGACCAAATGCTGAGAAAAATTCCTACACAGATGCGCGCACACACACACACACACACACACACACACACACACACACACACACACACACACACACACACACACACACACACACACGCACACACGCACACACATGAACATGCACAAACACACACACATGAACATGCACAAACACACACATCAATAACAAAAAAGTATTATACTGCATGAATTCTACTGCCATTCTTCTTTTTGGAAATCCAGTGCATGGGGATGTGTACTGAGGGCAAAGGAAAGAGCTCCTGTTCAGTTCTTGCACATTAATTCTCTAAACACACAAACATGGCTTTTCTCTTGTGTGTCATCCAGTTTCAACTCTCAACATCATATCAAAGCCTTTGTACATCATTACTATATGAATTATACTTTTAAATTCCCTGTGCTGCAAACAAGTTAAGCACCAAGGCGGAGAAATGTGGAGAAAGAGAGACAGAAACACAGTCAGGCATTAGCATTTCATTTGCAAATAATTTAAATCAATTTATTCAGTTCGATTTTGCAGTCCTTTTTTATTTATTTTCTCCTTTCACAGCTTACACAGGCTTATTGGTGTGGGTAAAGCTCCTCACTGTGTCACTGGTGTTTTCTTTAATTTGTTTGACATATACAGTGCGAGAGTGTCACATTCTATTACCACATCTTGGCTCTGTCTTAGAGAAGTTGTGCTCAAAGATTCACATGAACACACTTTATAAATTGGTTGTAAAATTCTCCATAATTTAACACCCATGACCCATGTAAATTCTGCATTAACATGCCATTTTTAAAACAATTAAACTGTTGTACTGTACTTATACAACTACACTACACTATACTATACTATACTATACTATACTATACTATACTATACTATACTATACTTATATAACTATGTTTCTACAAAACAAATCATGCTGTGTTGCTTATCAAACAAAGCTTACTACAAGAGAACACCTGTCTTTGGTCTGTTAGAGGAAACTGACAAACAACAATCTACAAGGATGCTCTATGCACATAGACCGGACTTTGTTGTGCAGTTTATTAAAAATGTTAAAAGCACTTAACCATTAGAAAATCAATATGATGCATGCCTGAAGTTTAGCATAGTTTGATGATTTCACTGAACTCCAACAGCTGAGCCACATTATTACAGTACACAGTTTTAGAAACCACATACAACATTTTCTGATACAATCTTAAGTTTAAAGAAAAGGTCATTTGAAATTGTTTTTAAAAAGTTTAAATGAACAACATGAGAAATATAGGCTAACTGCTAAATTGCTACATGTTATTGTTAACAAAACTTGATCTGCAATGATGAGAGACTTACTTGACTTCTTAAGATTTTTTTAAAGAGTTTTACCAGTTAATAATAATGATCTCAGAACCACTATGTCACAATTTGAGGCTGGTGAATCATGGAATTGCTGTCCTCAACTATGTCCGTGCTATCAGGAAAACAATAAAATAAAATTGATAACCTGGTCATTCAGTAAATTCAGGTCATCAGCTGACTTCATTTTCTTGCCACATACTGTAACGTAGCTGACCTGACCAACTGAAGCAACCTCCTTTCAACACTTCCTTCAGAGGCTTGTACAGCGGACACCCTGCATGAAGTGTGCATTGCTTTATGCACTTTCCATCTTACCCTCATGCCCCATCGTTCTGGAACAGGGTCAGTCTGGATTCATCATACCACATAACCTTTTTTCGTTGCTCCAAACCCCCATTATGCTCCATAGCAATTCCAAGCTTTTATTCTGATTAGTTTTACTAACAAGTGCTTTTCTTATGGTCATACAGCTGATTAATTCTGTTCCTCATCACATTGTTGTAACCCCATGGATATTCAGACAGACAGATCCATAGGCAGTACCTGCAGATATCCGCAGATATCCAAAATTTGTTTAATGCAGGCCAATAATTTGACTCTACTGAAACAAAATTACACATTTCCCATGAACACTGGATGCGTCTACCTGACATGGTTTTTCAGAAAATTAGACGCACTGCTTCAGGGAAATTAATTGCCAAAGAATTATTGCCAATTGAAACACATTAATCACAGCAGTAATAATCATTTAACTAATACGTGATAGTCTTAAAAGTCATAATTAAATAATAATAAAAATATATATTTATAATAATATCTTAAATATTTGCTCCATTAAATCCAAATGACTACACTTTTTTGTCAGAGAAAGTACAATAAAAGAGAGCTGTCAGAAAGCACTATGAAATAAAGAAATTAAGATATTATTTTAGGGGAGGATGGAATGACACACATCAGGAAACATGAGATGAGTGTACGACACAAACAGGACACAGTGACCTTGCTTTATGTATTTTTGTTTGGTACTGCCCCTCAGATGTTGTCCTATACAATATTAAATCTAAACAAAAGGAATAATTAATTACTGTTAAGTGAGAACATTTATGCACCCAAGATCACTAATGTAATGGAAGTCTTAATAGACTGCAAAGCAAAATAACACTCCAAAGAGTTGCCGATACAGACTGCTTGTCCAAGAAATATACCTATATTATAATTTATATTAAAATATTATGTGCTTGACAAAGGCTTTCTTTAGTATTTCAGTGTATGGGAAAACAACATCAAATGGAAACTGGGATTTTAAATTGTCATACAGTTGATTTACTGTATGTTCCATACATTATAAAAGTTCTTTAGGTGCCTTAGATGAGAATGTTAGATGAGCTGCTGAAATTATATCATACATGCTCTCTTTCTCTTCCCAAGTAAAGGCACTTTAAATTGGAAGGCACTTTAAAGGCTAATTAAATACTGGAGCTTTCTGGGCACTTTCTGTTGATGACTAGAGCAGAGGTCCTTAATGTGCCTATCATTTTCATTTTGCTCTAAGAGAAACTTTATTACATAAAATAAAAATGGCAGGTACCTATAAAGAATGGAGTATGCACATTCCGAAGTGGCACTTACTGTAGTTTACGTTTTTATATAATTTCTGTGAATGTCAGTGCTGAAAACGTGTACAAGCTGACACATCTCAATCAACCTTAATCTTCAGCTTTTATATAGAGAGAGTTGGGGATTTGTCATTAATTGAAGTTGTGATTCAAAGGTATCATATTCTTCACTGTTTATTTTTATGGCGAGCTGCATTTAGAGCAGTGCTAGCTCAAACGGTAAAGGCTCTCGGTTACTAATCAGAAGGTCAAGGGTTGCCAAGCTGACACTGTTGAGCCCTTGAGCAAGGCCATTAAACCTGCTGTAACAGATACTTGAAAAATAATTGAATATTAATTTCCCAAGTATTGTCCAATTTGTAATTACATATGAAACATGTGTGAAAAGTACATTTTAGCATGTTATTCCTCAAGTGGCATCTTGTAAATAATAATTGATGTAAAAAAAAAAAAACTATAATATTCAACTGGAGATTCCCATTCCAAAAGTGTCAGCCTCGGGTCTTGAACCCGGGTCTCCGGGGTGAGGGTTGAGGTTTTTACCACTGAGCCACAGAGGGGATAGGGTTGGACCCAACTGAAACACACTCAAGGCAAAAAGTCTCAGGCAAGGTAGATTTATTTTTAAAGATATGAAAAAGTTCACAGGCAGCTTGTCATCAACAAAAGTTCTTCTCACTTAGAGGAATTAAATATTGACAAAATAATAAACTCTTAAATGAAAGCCTCCACAAGGGGAGAAAACAACCAGGTAATGAACAATCAAAGCATAAAAAGACTGAGGAACTTACAACAGGAAACACTAAATCATTGCCAAAAGTTCAGCAGGAGACACAGAGGAGGGACTCAAAAACCGAGTGAATAAGAGGGGAGAAAATGAACTGCTTAAATACACTGGGGGCAACAAGACACAGGTGATCTGAATAACTAATGAGAAAACACAACGAAGAACTTAGGCTAAGGGGAACACAAATGACCTCTAGAGGCCAGGGGGCAAACTACAGGAGGAGCAAAAAGGCTGACAGGACCCCCTCCTCTAGGAACGACTCCTGGCGTTCCTTTCAGCACCTCCCGATTGCCGTGTGCGAAACTCCCGGATTAAACTGGGATCCACGATGTCTTTGGCTGGAACCCAAGAGTGCTCCTCTGGTCCGTAGCCCTCCCAGTCCACCAGATACTGTAGTGAGTTCTGGATCCTCCGGGAGTCCAGTATCCGGCGGACTGTGTAGGCTGGCTGGCCGTCGATGACTCTGGGAGGTGGAGGGGGTCTGCTTGGGGGGCAAAGGGAGAAGACAAAACAGGTTAACAAAGAGACATGAAACGTTGGGTTAATTCTCAGAGAATTAGGAAGAAATAAATGATATGAAACTGGGTTAACCTTCCTGGCAATGCGAAAGGGGCCAATGAACTTCTGGGACAGTTTCCTTGATTCAACCCGGAGGGGCAGGTTCTTGGTAGATAACCAGACTCTTTGACCAGGTCAGAAATTGTGCGCTGACCAGCGGTGGCGGTTGGCTTGACTTTTATATCTCTGAGAAGATCTAAGAAGCATGCGCCTAGCCTTCCTCCAGAACAAAGTTGGCGCTGTCGGCAAAATCCAGAGACCGATGCAAAGTCCCGAACGAAGTCCAGAGACAGATGCGACCATGGCCTACGGGGAATGGGTAAGGGATGGCGTAGTCCCTACGGTCGCTGATGAGTGGACTTACGCTGGCCACCAAAACCGCCGCCGCAGGAACTCGAGTGTGCGAGCAGTTCCTGGATGGCATGTCAAGTGAGATCCATGGCCCCACTGCAAGACCAGAATGAGAAAGAGCAGAATGAGGAACATATAGGCGTCCCGTTGGACCGCCTCCTGGATCCAGCTCATGAGCTTGAACCCTCCGCACCTCCTGCTCTAAGTCCCACTGAAGGGGTGCGATGATCTTTGACCTTGGGATAATCTGGGCCAGAGGTTTCTCCTTTGTCTCAGGAGAATAGGCTCGGGACAGGGCATCCGGTTTGACATTTTTGGTGCCGGGTCTGTAAGACAGAATAAATTGAAAATGATTAAAAAACAACGACCATCGAGCCTGCTGAGGGTTGAGCTGCTGAGCCTGCTGGAGATATTCCAAGTTCTTGTGGTCTGTGAGGACGTGGAAAGGATGCAGAGCCCACTCGAGCCAATGGCGCCATTCATCCAAGACGAGTTTTACTGCTAGCAGCTCTCGATCCCCCACATGGTAGTTGCGCTCAGCATCTGTTGCCTTTAGTCAGTGCTGTCAAGGGGTCTACCACCGAGCTGAAATTCCTAATGAACTTCCTATAAAAGTTAGCAAAGCCAATGAAGCGTTGGACTTCCTTGATTGAAGTGGGGATGGGCCAATTAAGGACAGCCTCAACCTTCTTAGAGTCCATCTCCACATGGCCAGGTTTGATAATAAACCCAAGAAATTGAGCTTGGGTGGCATGAAACTTACATTTCTCTGGCTTCACATAAAGATGATTATCAAGAAGTCTCTGGAGGACCTTGCTAACATGCTGCTTGTGCTCCTCTAGTGACCTTGAGAAAATAAGAATATCATCCAGATATACAAAGACAAATAAATTTAGCATATCCCGGAGGATGTCATTAATTAGGGCTTGGAATATGGCAGGGGCATTTGTGAGTCCAAAGGGCATCACCAGGTACTCATAGTGGCCTGTGGGGGTGTTGAAGGCCGTCTTCCATTCGTCACCTTGCCGGATCCGAACAAGATGGTAGGCATTGCGCAGATCTAGTTTGGTAAAAAAAGGAAGCGCCTTGAAGTAATTCAAAAGTCGTTGCCATGAGAGGAAGGGGATATCGATTCCGAACAGTGATCTTGTTAAGGGCCCGGTAATCGATACACAGCCTGAGACCCCCATCTTTCTTACCCACAAAGAAGAAGCCTGCCCCAGCAGGAGAAGTAGAGGCACGGATAATGCCGGCTGCCAAAGACTCCTTGATGTATGTGTCCATTGCTTCCTGCTCAGGTAGAGACAAGGAGAAGATCCGACCTCTGGAAGGGGAGGAACCTGGGAGAAGTTCAATGGCACAGTCATAGGAGCAGTGAGGTGGTAGGGAAGTGGCTCGGGATTTACTAAACACGGTCTTGAACTGATGATAACACCTGGGGACTTGAGAGAGGTCAATAGGTTCATGAAACTTGGAACTAGATGTGGGTGAATTCACCTGTAAGCAGGTAGGTTGGCTAGTGACGCCCCAGCTGAGAATAGTGCTAGTGGCCCAGTCGATGAGGGGATTGTGTGTGTGCAGCCAGGGATAACCAAGGATGACGGGGAACTCAGGAGAGTCAATAAGGTAAAAGGTCTAACTGTAAGTACTTAAGTAACAGTAACTGTCACCTTAAAGTTTCACCAACTAAAAAACTTAGACTAGTGATTTTGTGTCTGATGTCATCAAGGCAATAGGGCATTGGTGGCTCAGTGATAGGTGTTTTGCCTGCCATGCAAAAGCTCTGGGTTCGATTCCTGACAACTGGATGAAGTGTCTGTTCCAAGGCCAGATAAAATGGGTTGAGGGGTTGTGTTCTGAAGGGCATCTGTGACAAGCTTGTGTGCGGACCGGATTGTCTGCTGTGGCGACCAATTGCTGAGAGCAGCCGAAAGAGCAACAACAATTTAGTTGATTTGCAACAATAAAAAAAAAGATAATTGCTCAAAAACTGATAGTTCTGTTTACTTAAAATTGGAAACATCATTACTTAAAAAATTTGATGTAACTGATTACCTCAAATTTTTTGAGTTTTGCCAACTTTAAAATGTGCTTTAAATTTTGTCTGAGATCATATGTTGATGGTAGGAGAGTTGAACCACTTTAAGAGGCATTTTATAGCACAAGACTTTCAATGATGGCCTATTCATGAGTGAAAATTTATTCCTTGTGCTCTCAGAACCACTCTTTCACAATTTGAGGCCGATGAATCTTGACATTTTTGTCCTGGAATATATCAGTGTCATCAGGGATATGTATGAAAAACCAGTGAAAGCAGAATGTTTTTCCTTAAAATTGTATAACATCTTGTGAATAATATGTGAAACAATTACAGTGATATCCAACTGGACATTCCCATTCAAGGCTGGCAGAGGTCCCTCTCATCCTAAATATTTAAATTCTTCTTTGGTTGTCATTCACATTTTCTGTGCATCCGCTACATAAGCCACATGGACTTTTAAAAGTCACAAAGCAATATACTGTAGCAGCTGCTCAGCCTTGATTCTTTTGGCTAGTACAACCTTTTCTAAACCCTCTGTTTTTCAACTTTGCTCTGGCATTTTGACTAATCTTTGCACCTTTTTTTAATTTGCCTGCAGTCTCCTCTGTTTTTGGTAATGGACTACCTGTGCTTATTAAACATCTTGCATATGGATTCTCAAGGTGTTTTCACATTATAGGCACAATTTCGTGATACTATATCTGAGTATGATTGCTCCCATCTCCCTGGTGCCCCCTTGATCAGTTTTTATATTGTGCCAGTGTAATATTGTAATGTATGTAAGTACACTTAAGTGTTTATACTATCAACACAAACAAGAAGAGTACAAGGACGTTGCCCTTCATGCTTCACCTTACATTAGTGAAGTTTGGATAATATCACTAATTTTGTAATAAATTAATTTGGGAGATATTATATGGCTCCCAACATTGCACTCGACTTGACTGCTTAGTAAAATTCATTTACTAATGAACAAAATACAATAATTAAATGAATTATTCATTATTATTTAGTTATATAGTCATTTAATATTGGAAGCAAGGAATAAATAACATTTTTGGCAAATGAGGTACTCCAAGATCTTGGGCACTTCTCAAGCTAATGTAAATTTGACCATTTTGCATATCTTAATTGACTTCTGAATCCTCACGGACAAACTAAATAAGACAAAAAACTACTAGTGAACATGCACCCTTACTGCTCATAAAAAGTAAACACTAAAAATCAATCCAAAGCAGCAACTGAGACTATAATGCAGACAGGGATCACATTGATGTGTGTAGCCTTCTCAGTGTTCACTCTAAATAGATCAGTGAAATCATAGCAGTTATTATTCTTTGAACTGCTGTCAGCTCATGCACATCGGCCTCTGACAGCAAGCAAGTCACTCTGGATCTAGATTATATTACAAATTGTAATGAGGTCGTATGTAAGGTCAAGCTAGCACAGAATATAGCAGACGGGTATTGACCCTACTGCAAAAAGGAGCAATGAGATTTATTTCTTTATGGACTGCTTTCATATGTAGTCCTACTGGGCATATTATTGGACCAGAGCTCAAATACCTTTCAAATAGAATTTCTTAGTGTTTCATTACTAGGGATTAATTAATTAGCCTAAAGTGTGTGGTGTGAAAGAGTGAGAGAAAGAGTGTGAGTTTTGTGTTTTGTCCCTGTCATCTTGCACATGGTTGCAAACATTTTTATACAACATTGTGGCAAAATTCAAGCACCGACATCTGTCTGCTCTGACTTTCCTGCACTTTACCCTCTGTCTTGTGGGAATCTTTATTTGCTCATATTCTATTGCATTTTTCATATCCCAAATTGTGGACCGGACGCAATAAATATGGCGTTTTGGTTCCTTATCACAACTTATCAAGATGCTGAAAAGATTCTCTGTTCAGAAGACATTGCAAATGAATTTGGAAGAGAGAGATGCTTTTGATGATGTAGAGGAAGAGGAACACATTTCTGAACATTCAGAGTCTGATAGTGACTTTAAGAAAAAGGTTAAGACTGAGCATCAGCTAGTTCCAAAACAAAGAAGAGATGCAGAACCAGGCCATGAGCAGCCAACTCCAGGACCAGAACAAGCCCATCAGCGGCTAGCAAGTGAAAAAATATGAATGTCAAAAATTGTGAAATTGAATGGTGTTCTTGCCCAAGAAATGTTCCACCCTGCATGGCTGCCAATGTGATAAGAATGCAACCAGGGCCAACATGGATTGCATTTTCTCATGTGTAGGACATCTTCTTTTGGTTCAATCCAGAATATTTTTCTGGTTTGCAATAATTTAAAAGGAAGGCAAACAATGTGCCCATTTTTTTGGAATGGCCACTTTTTTTGCCCACTTTGGGGCTCTTATCCTTGCTGGAGTTTTCAGGTCCGAGGGGGAATCCACAGAATCCCAGTAGGATGGAAAAACTGGCAGAGAATATTTCCATGCAACAATGTCCCTGGAGAACGTCTGTATAATTTCCAGGATTATCTGCTTTGATAAACAAGATGACAGACCAGCTTTACGGCAGAGAGACAAGTTGCCATCAGGACGATGTGGGACAAGTGGGTTCACCGCCTCCCCTTATTTTACAACCCTGGGCCTATTATTCTAGGTTGCGGCCAGCAAAAAAAAAAAAAGTGTAGTCAGGAACCAGAATGGTGGACACAAAGGAGTTACTTAAGGAATCAGGCAGACCAATGTTATATTGGTATATAAGTTCAGGTGGTAAAAAAGGTGAAGGTCAGATGACAAGTCAAAGATTGAAAACACAAGGGCGGACCAGCTTATACACCGTAATGGCAATCAGAAGAAAACATGCTGGGTAACAAAGACCTTATATTTCACATTGTGGCAACATTGGTCAAGGGCTTATATATTGTGATGTGAACGAGTGTTACTGGGTCCAGTTGTGTGCAATAAGTAATCAGACGATTTACATTGTGTGCTGGGAGTTGAATAACTCAGCTAGCATGTTCGAAGGCCACAGTGAATTAGGCACTGCTTCCAGTGACAAATGCACATTTTGAATGACCAGCTCATAGGTGGGAGGGCAAATAGTTTTAGGTAAGTAATAAAAAAATGCTATTTACCTGAATACTTTGAATATTTTGAATCTCCAAACATCAAAAACAGTCAAAGTTGCGTTAGATCCTTGCAAATCAGAGAAAAGGACAGGAGATGAAAGGGAAACAGTTTTACTTCCTCTGGCTCAATCAAGCCTCAAACCTCTAATAATCCTAAAATACCATCCAGATTTGTTGTCCTTATCCACATTTATTTTAAGATTTTTACTAGATAGGTATCTGCACATGATCCGATTGATCTTTTTAAAATAGAGAGATAAGAAATGGAAGTAGGCATCTTGCTTGTGTGTGCCTGCGTGTGTATGTGTGTGTGTGTGTTATTTTTCGAGGGGGTGGGAAGAAGATGCATCTGCAAAAACAGATTCACTGTTACTTGTGCTTCCCTACCAATTACCAATATTATGTAACCTTCAGGCAGGGGTGACCTTGAAAAAACTATGCAAATATACCAATAACAACAACAACAACAACAACAACAACAATAATAATAATAAATAATAATAATAATAAATAATAAAAGAAGATAAAGCATTTACAAGAGATATGGGTTGGAGTAATAATTCCATTGCTATATAATATTAAACTTAGATTACGTACATGTCAGGAATGACCCCTTTCTTTGTTTATGTTTATTTCATTGTTAAAGTCTTTCCCTCTGCCCTTATGTCTCGCCTGCAACCCACTACTCATGACAGAAGACCGTGGAGAACCCTGCTGAGGGCCCAGTCCACTCAGAGAACCCTGTGCCGCCCATATCATGCTGTGAATCAGACGAACCACGCCCTGTGCTGCCTCCTGGGTTCGTGGACTTTTTGCTCATGCCACTTGCCATGCCCCCCTTGGAGTTTATGTCAGAAATTTCCCCTAGAAGGCCTCTTGCGCCCCTTTTGTGGGGAACTGCATTTCCAAGAATGCACCTTGGCTTATGTGATGGGAATTCATCTGAGTCAAATTTGCTAATTAGTTTGTTATAAATAGTCATGTGTTGAGTTTAGTAGTGTCTAATAGTACTGGTTTCATGTCTATGCTGGTATTTCTTTTTGGTCCTGTTTAGCTTCCCTATTTGTTACCTTGTTTGTTTATGCTAATTTGACTATTAAAGACTTTACCTCTGCATTTTTGCCTCTCCTGCAACCCTCAACCTGTGACAATATAATACAAAATAATAAAACAAAACCAACAATAATAAATAACAATAAAGTTGTTTTAATACAGCCTTGTTGAATAAGGAAGACATCATGTAAAGAAGTGCTGTGTTAAGAAAATAGAGTGATGTGAGTTGATCAATATGTATTATTCCTTCTTTACATACAGCAACTGACATCTTTAAAATATCAAAGAACACATAATGTGTGTTTTAGTTACACCTAAAGTTATATTTCCCTACAGTAAAAAAATAAAATAAAATAACATAAAGGAACTGCTTAAAATTAAAGCATTCATGTAAAATGTTGAAATATTTCTCATGCAGCAAGCTTACTTAACAAAAATAATAGTATTTTCTTTTGTTAAATAACAACCCTCGAGATGTATTTCTGCATTGCACACTAAGGCATTGTTAGATTCAGCTGTTAATCAAAAACAATATTTATATATTAATGGTAAAATACTACTTCTATTAATAATAATAGCAATCACTGGTTGCATTGTATTACATGCAAGGGTTTTAGGATAGGCTGCAGATCCACTCCACTCTGGTCCTTGATAAAGCAGTTACTGAAGACAAATGAATATATGTTTATTGAGGCAACAATATGCACTGCTTCAATAAACTGTTACAACCTGCTAACAATTGTCCTCTGAATCATTTAGTAGAACTTTACTGTCTGATGTTTTCTAATGGCAAAGAACAATATGCCGTTTCAGCAATCTTCCTTCTCAGCATGCAAGTATTTCACCTTACCAATCCTGTGGAAGGGCAATTTTCTTTTATATTTTCTTTTATGGAGGACAGTTTTAAAGCTAACACATGCCACTGGATTCTGTGTCTACTCAAAATGTGCTTTTCTACAATTTAACCTCTCACAAACCAAAAGCTCACAATACTTCTCTTAGCTTTGGCTCTGTTTGAAACTTAAAACTAGTTCAAATCCCTCTAGTTCTTCTAAAGGCCATGGCAAAAGCCACTCCAAAGTGCTCAGTAATTACAAGCCCATTTCCAACATGCCCTTTCTCAAGCATGCAGTAGCAGCTTAGCTTAAACAACATTTATCCACCAGTGCCTTCCATGAGAAATTTCAGTCTAGGTTTAGGACTAACCATAGAACTGCATTGTCAGTGTTACAAATGACAGGTTGGAACTGACTATATATATATTTTTTGGATAGACCTGACTTTTCTAACATTTTAATTGCATTAGATTTACTGTTTTTTTAAATTGTAAAACAATGATGGAGGCATCTAAAATGTGCAATAATCTCCTTTGAACAGTTGATGCTGAGATGTGTCTGTTATTCTCCATAAAGCCTGCAGAATGGCTAATCTCAGGTGCTGTTAATTGGTTATTTTTAAAGCTGGTAATTTTAAATTAACCTCTCCTTTGCAGCAGAGGTAGGTTTTAGTCTTGCTTTTCTGGAATGACCTTTATAAAAACTTCATGCCAGTATCATCATGGTGTTTGATGGATTTTGCAAATGCACTTGACATACAGTACTGTTCTTGCAGGAACTATCCCAGAACAGCACCTCTGTGTCTTAAAATAACAACTGACAGTTGTTACTGCTGTTTTTACATAATTACCTATGTGTTATTTTATCATTTTGAAAAGTCCACTATTGTCTAGAACATAGAAAACTTTTGCCTGGTTCTGTATCTCTCATGGTGTTTCCCATTTCCCATATTTAGTTTATACATGCATCTCTAGTTCTACGGTTGAACTGATAATGAATATGGCATGCATTGGTTAACTGCTTAACTGATCTGAATAAGTGCAAACCTTCAATAATAACAAATGTAAAGCCAAAATAATTGATCCTCAGCTGCCCTAAAGAAATTAAAGCACCACTCACTGACTATGCCTGACTTTATTACCTCCACCTCAGTTCAGTTAGTAGACCTGATGTCACTGTAGACTCCAAATGCTATTTGATTTGCATATTTAAAAGGCTACAAAGACAGTTGATTTCACATCAGGAACACTGCCATGCTCTTTCCCTCCCATTTCCTCTGCCCGAGATGCTTGTCCATGCATTTATTAAGTTAAGACCTGTTTATTAAGTTAAGACACTGCTTTTTACAGGTTCCCAGATCAGTCCCTCAACAAGTTACAGTATGTGCAAAACATATATAATCCTTAGCCTATGCAAATAAATATCTTAAAAATCTTACACTTAAAAAGGTACACTGGCTCCATCTCTGTTCCTAACTAGTACAAAAACCTTTGCTGTTCAGTCTGGCATCTACTTATTTACCTAGGTTCCTGCTTTCATACTTGCTTGCACACACTCCCCAATCTTTTCACAACATCTGTTCTTTCATTTCTACTTTGCTTTCTTATAAGAGATAGAAATTTTAGTATGGCTGTGGTGTCTGTTTATTATACTACTGCATTATTATTGCATTATTATCTTGCCTCATTGTATTGCATCCTTATATAGAAATAGAATATACATAAACATGAATAAATAATATATCTTGTTGTTAGCTCTGTGACCAGCCACCTCCAAGGTCTGGCTACTCCGATTTCCACTTCGGGTCCAGACATACAGAAGACATACAGTGTGTGTGTGTGTGTGTGTGTGCTGGCTTTCTAGTGACCCTAGTCCCCTGGAATAGGCTGCTTGGTTCGTGCAATCCTGAATAGGATAAGTGGTATGAGAATAAGTGAATGAGATAAGTATATAATTAATATCATTGTATAATTATTCTTTTTGCATTTTCACAAGTTATTTTAATTCCTTTTTTTAATTTTGCTTTTTTTGTGCTATGATGTATTTATGTAGTGTTCAATGATGAAATGATGACACTGCAAGCCACTTTTAAATAAATTGTTATTAATATTTTATTGATTTTGATTCAGAATAAAAGCAAGTCAATACAGCTCTGTGTTATAAAGGACTCTATCCATCCTCTATTTCTCCCTTTGCTCAACCACAAAAGCCAAGGTCGTATGGGCTCTGGGCCAGTAAAGTAATGTACAGCTTTTATTGTGGTCAATTTAACCTGCTAATAAAAGTAATTCTCAAGAGGCTGGTAATTTGCACCTTAGAGGCTGCAGTGCAAGCATCAAAAAATTCTGAATATCCCACTGTGTCAAATTATATACAGTACCAATAAAAGGCTTGGACACAAGATTGGACACAAGATTACAAAACTATGAAATAACACATACATACAGTAATTAAGTATTTAAGTAACAATAATAAAGGTCAGTTGTTATTTTAGGAAACAAAGCCTAAGAGATTAGTTGACGTGAGAAATAGGATATGTAGAAATAGATTATATGCCTTACATTATACATATAATATGAATATAGTGGACCATAAGACGCTCTTAATCTCCATAGTCTCTTTTAGTCTAACACATTATTTGAACACAGTTTTGCAGTGAATCTTTGTAAATTAGTATTACATAATTGAATTTCTTCAAAAGCCTCCTATATATAACATTGGAACATTGGAATTTATCACACAGCACACCTGGTTATCTGAAACCTCTTATTAAAGCTTCAATAGCATGAATGGTTTTGAGGGAGAAAGAAGGATTTGGAGAGGATGGGTGTATAAATGGAGAATGTTTTGGATAGAAAATGCTATTCTGAATTTCACTACGCTTTCAAAGGCTTAAATTATATCTCATTAAACAGTTATAATTAACTTACACATTGGAAGAGAATAAATATCCCAAAACAAATGTTAATCAGTGTAATGATTTAGACATTGTTGTCACGGCTGGTCCGTGTGAGGCAGGCTTGGAGGACCCAAAAGCAGACACAATAGGTCGGATTCAATATAACAGTTTATTTCAAAATGAGGAGGTGAAACAGAGAGAGAGATGATCAAAAGAAACCAGTACTTGGGGTGCTGTCTGAAAAGAGCTGTGGCGTGGCTTGGTTGTGGAGGTGGATGAGAGACAGAGCACTGAATGCACAGGTTGAGCAAGCACGGCAGAGGAGTGAGCGTGGCTGTGTGGAGAGGTGAGGGCTGTGGTGCACGTGTAAAATCCGATGTGCAGTTTGAGGGAGAGATTGGAGATTCAGCAATCCTGAGGATAAAGGCAGGGCCGGAGTCAAAAACAGAAGCAAAGGTTCAAAGCCAGGTTATCAATCAATGTAGTGAACTGTTCCAACTCGTAAAGCTAAGGGTGTAACCAGAAGAGAAAAAAGGGTCAATAACATGAAAAAGGTAAAAAGGTATTATTTTCACAAAACACTAGACACAAAAAACACTAGGCTTGTGGCACGCAATAATTCGGCACTGGATGGTTGTTTGTGGCTGGTTTAAATAGGGAGAAAGTGACGAATGAGATGCAGAGCAGGTGTGCTCATGCCGGTGAATGAGGCGGCAAAACAGAAGCCGTGGGATGGAATGTGGAGAGGAGTTGCAGGTGATCATGGCTTGGTTAGAGCGGAGGGCGTGACATGGCGTACTGTTACAATTGTCAAGTCCAGGAATGTTTTGAATCCAACGAACAAGAACAAGAACTCTTCTAAATGAAGGCAGGGATTCACAGAGTTGAGAGTGAAACCATATGCAGTTATACAGCACTATGTGTTTCCCAGTCAATGCCTTCACCTCTATATATATCCGGTGTTCATGCCCTTTTGTGTTTACTAACATCCCAGTTTATGCAGATGATTATTCAAATAATCTTTCCTTTTAAAGCTCACCTCACTGCTAAGACCTTTGTAGGTCTTACATGCTTCCCCAGCAACGGCAGCCACATAAAATATAAAATTATGAGCATACATTTTCATTTAAGCATTAAACAAATTCAGCATATGACCTAATGTTTAGTATTGTCATATATATCAAACATTAGCACTTGGCACTTATGCACTTAAGAGCCTGAAAAAAAAGAGAAATTACTAATTAGCACTTTCTGAGCCAAAAAAAAAAAAAGATTGATGTGCTATTACTGTATGTTGCTGTTCTTTTAGATGAAGTGTGGAGCTTATATACCTTGACGTTTCTTGGGTGTTCCCTGTTTACAAAAGCTGACATTACATTTTCAGGCACTTTTATTTATTTTACAAATTACATTTTCGAACACAATACTTTAAATGGAAATTAAGATTACTAATATAACGTTATAAGCCAAATAATCAGGATTATGGACATGGCTATGTTGATTTAATTAGCAGAAATCATACAATAAATATAGAATATATAGATATGAAATTATTGGTGTCTTAGGTCCTTTTCGGAGTCTTGTTACAGGTGGTGCTATCCAAAATTCCAAGCACATTAGCCAAAACATATCCCGTAACACCCACCCATGGAAAAAATAAATACAACGACATATACAGGGAGCTGATTCTCATATAACCACCATAACAAGATAAGCACCTCTCCTCATTCAAAGCAACCAGATAACTAATGGAGGGTAAATGTTTGAAACCACACTGGTTTCTTTAAATAATTCAGACCCTTTGAAATACTTCACATTCAGCATTGGGTTGGTGACTATTACAAGGCTTTGGTCTTTTATTTGAACAAGGAGGTAAGCTTATTTTTGCAAAAGCTTTGCAAAATCTGAGATGATAATACTACTGTATATGGACTGGTAAATGCCACATTGATTGACAATCCAACATTAATTACACATTAATTTACTCAAAACTTAAAACATCGTAGCTCAAAGAAGACAAGATAAGCTCCACAGGTTTCAACTGAACTTCCTAGGAAATACCATAAATCAAGACAGTGTTATAACAGACAAAGCCATCTCCCTAAAGCAAGTACCTACAAAGAATCCTGCGGTTTTAAAAATGCCAATTGAACTCATGCTATCCATGTAATATCACTTCTTATAGGATCAAAAAGTACTCCAGAATATGGAAGCATCCAATATCCTATAAGAAAAATTCACTTCTAGCCCTATTGTAAACTCCCCGAATAAAGTTTTGAAAAGGGGTGGAGGAAACCTTAGCCCTGAAGCACTAAAACTAAGATGAATTCCATAGCATGGCCTCCATCGCAAATAAACACCCACTCACAGAAATAAATTTGGCAATAGGGAGTCGTTTCTCATATAACAATCATACAAGCATTTAAGCACCTATCCAAAATTAAAGTCAATGTTTGTAATCACACTTGCTTGGTTTATGGTTGCTGTTGGTCATTAGACCATTTGGCTGCCCCCTATTTCTGTGTTTTACCTAGCCTGTAAACATCTTTACTTCCTGCAAAATGTTCCTTGACAAACAACGTTGTTCATCATGGAATGGAATTTGGCACATTATTATGAGATTTATATATGCATGTCATTGTTAAGAAAAAACAGTAATTGTAGGTGTAGATTACAAGAATTTAGAATTGCTAGGTATTGTATAGAGACCATCAAAGGTGCACTAATCAATAACTAGAAGACTGCTCAAGATAGACGTTTCCATTGAATAGATCAAAGTCCGGAAAAAATGTCATCACTATTACCACATTTTGCCTTGTGTTTTAATTTACTGAGCTGTGCAGGTTCTATTTATGTGGTCCACTAAATCTGGGTGGTCAGCCATCGTCACACACGTTGTCATTATAATACTGTCCCCTTGAACTTGTACTTCATGACACACAAGGAGGGTGAGTTACTGAGTGGAGATGTTCATTAAAATGATGCAGATTTAGTGCTCCACAGCAGGTCCTACTATAAAGGCCAACCTGGATGCATAGCATAAATGAATGTGAACAGATGGCCCAATCCCCTAGACTCAGGGTGAAGCCATAATGGATTGTACCAATTGTGTGAAACATTCGGATATGGCTGCAAAGTGGCCTCTACACAGGGTAAAACAGGATATCATAGTACTTTAACGTATTAGAGGCGACAGTAAAATGGGATGATGTGTTAGCATGGATGGCATGTCATGCAGAGACCATGCATTTATATCTTCAGACTGAAGTATTGAAATTATTTTAGCTTAAAAGCATTAAGCATAATAGATCTTTTTAGAAAGATGTTTTGACAGAATTAAACAACTTGTAAATAGTGCAGAGCTTTGGAATGTGGATCACGGTTCGCTAAAATTACATATTGCTAAAAGCATGAGAGAAATGTCAACGTTTTCTCTATACAGATGCTAAACTCTAAAGTGCCTTTATATTTCATACTCATGTAAACTGGCAAGTGAATCTTTCACTCAGTTCTTGTGTTTACCAGCAGGGAATGACTCAGGAATGCCGGCTGTGACAGACCAATGCCCACCCTTCTCACTGTGGCAGCATGAAGTCCATGCACTTAAGAGCCAATTATTCTCATCTTTAATTTACATTTGGTGAGAGTCTAGTCATCAATCAAAGCAGCTGCTCCATTTTTATAGCCTTTGAGTTACTGAAGTGGGACATCACAGCAGAAGGAACAAGGAAAAAAGCATTGTCAACTGACAAAGACAAATGCTTATAGAAACAGACAGGCAGCTTCTGTGAAGGTACAGAATGTGTGTAGAATGTGTGTGTGTGTTTGACAAATTCTTATGTACATTGTGATAAAAATTCAATTTGGCACTAAAATTAATGCATTATTGGCCTGATCAATACAGTATTACCCCGAATACCCTGCAACATGAGACAGCATTTAGGTTCTCTTGCTTTGAAATATTTGCCTTTAAATTGATGTGGGTTAGCGCTTGGCTAGCTCTTGGCTTGTGATCATAAGGTTTCGAGGCTCAGCCAGGCACCAGGTAACAACTTTGGGCAAGTTGTTTATACACAGTTGCTTCTGTTACAAAGCAGTATAATGTAGTACCAGTCATAAGTGGGACTGAACTGATGACTGAAGTGAACCCAATAGCAGACTTAGAGACACAGGAATTGCGGGTTGTGACACATAGGGGCATCCAAAAATCAGAGAGGATTCTGCATTGTCCATAAGGAAGAAGGAGATCTTCTCAGAGTGATCAACTGAGATGGCTGAGTGAGTGGATCGGATGGTAAGTGATGGGTGGTAAATGGGTTCCATCTATGGTCTGAAGAGATAATGGATTTTGCTGATCTGAATGGGTTCTATGGGGGAGTTGTGAAGGTGAAGGCTGTCTGGCTCTGGGTGTGGCAAGAACTCAGCACCTTAGCCTGATTCACCATTCAAGTCCATGAGGTTGCTGAGAGTTCATCACGGAGTTCCTGAGAAGACAGTTGATCCTTAACCAAGTCAAAAACTCCTTTCAGGGCTTCATGCATTATGCATGGCTTAAATGTTTGAGTTGGTAGATGCTGCCTGGGTGTGTACCTCTATGGTGTAGACATAGGCAGAGTTTGAACCTTGAAAGAGGCATCAAATACCCTCCTTGTTTTTTCTATGAAGGACTTGATGGTAGTACAGAGAGGATTGTTGGCATACTCTCGTAATGAATTAAGCTTTTGGCATACTTTCAAAGGATCTGCTGGATCAGGTGTGAGATGGTCATTAGTTTGGAAAGCGGAGAGAAAGCCTATTATCTTAGAGTTATTACCTGGAAGTTCTTTGTGGATCAGGCTCGCTAGTGACAGTACAAGCTAGAAGGCTGGGAGGCGGTGCATCAGTCCTGTTGCGATACACTAGCCCCATATCCGCCCCCTTGTGGCATAAGCCAGTGGCTGGCATGGTCCATGGACATGCACAGGGCAAGGCTAAAGTTGCCTGAGAAACTGCTTATTTTTTCTGTTTGGCTGTGCTGCACCTTGGAAGGAAACAAAATAATGGTCATTAGATCATTTGGCTGCCCCTTATTTCTGTTTTACCTAGCCTGTAAACATCTTTACTTCCTGCAAAATGTTCCTTGACAAACATATGTGCATTTACATTAGCATATATATTTACACATGCATACACACACATATAACATGTAACATGGGCAGCACTCACGCATTTAATAATTATTTTAATTTTTAATTATCTTTATTAAAGTTTGAAATTCTCCATAACCCTCTAATAAAAGCTCTTGCTCCGCTTGAGAAAAAAACTGAGCTCGCTCTTTTGCCATTTCGTCAATCAATCGAAGGGGTTGTGATCAGTGTTTCTACTGGCGATGCATATCGCCTTTTAAACCAACGCACGAATGCGCAATAATCCTAGACAACTCAATCCAGCTATACTAATTATCAACAACAGGTGTGCTCGAAGAACCAAATTAGCCGCATCGTAATTAGCACGATGACCTCATCTTAGATGTGTCAATTCATCTCGGATGTGTCAAGCGACGTACAAAGAATGGACCCCTGTTACCCTCCCTGACTCCCTAAACCAAAAACAGTGAACAAATTCCCTCTTCCCAAAATAAATGGCAGCCACACCCCTACTACTGGTGAGTGCACAAACATACAGTGAAATTATCTACAAATATATACAAAGACCAACCAAACTAAAGGGGCAAAGCAATAATCAAAGTCAATGGGAGGCAAAAAGACAAAACCAGAATACACAACCAAATAATAAAATGCCAAAATCAATTCCTCTTTCCCGCGTCTCTCCGGTTTATATATGGTTGCGCTGGTTGATGACGTCACTCTCAGGGCAGAAGCAACCGTTGGAAGGTCAGGTAGATGCCGATGTGGGGACAGTCAGAAAACCTGGAGTGGAGTCTGGAGCGGCGCGCGACCAGGACACGATACACACACACGAGAAAGCATTTATACAAAGCATAATAAAAATATTATTTTTGCATTTTCATTCATTTGTTTTACTCAGTAACGAATACAAAACATACTTAAGTAAAAGTAAAATGACAGATTTTAAAAACTACTTCAAAAAGTAGAAGTAGACAAAAAAACTACTCAATTACAGTAACACGAGTAAATGTAATTCGTTACTTTTCACCTCTACTGACAATATAGCCAATTTAGCATTGTTTATTACAATGCTAAATTGTAGAGGAGCCCAACAGAGCACTGCAGATGTATAAAGAACTGGGGAAAAAAATGCCTTTTAATGAATGTTTGTATGTCTACATAATTGTTAATTTATTCAACAAATGTCATTACTATGTGTATTATGTATTATTATGTGTACAATCTAAGTAACATCATAATATTAAAACATTAATTATAATTACATTAGATTTTGAATATATATTAGGTTATATATTATATTATACAACAGTTAGTTCTGAATGAGTTCGTGAGTTAAAACGAGTGGTCTTAAACGAGACTATATGTATCTATAACTATTTGTATCCATCTGCATCCCAGATGTTCTATAATCAATTAGCTACACTATTGATCTCAGTCTATTAAAACCATCCACAAAGCATTTTGGGAAGAAAAAGAAAGAAGAAAAAAAACGATGCTCAATCATTGCTTCTACTGTAAGTCATTCCAAATTGCCTCCATGATTTATGTAGGCAGGCTAGAAAACTAACTAGTGTTTAACTCAAGTTTGAATCCCAAACCCCTCTGTAACCCCTAATAAAAGGCCAAACTCATGCATCCAGGGTTAGTTAGTTCCACCAGTCATGGAAGAACATGTGCTGGCAGAGCAAAATAAATGGTTAAATAAACAAACAAATCATACTCTGTTGATAATAAATGGTGTTTGTGGAACTGTTATATCACTCAAGGTCGCTGAATGTCAGCACGGCTGTGATGCCTTCGGAAGGTCCCTATGACCTTCACATCTTGCTGATAATTAGCAGAACAGGACTCCCTTTCGTGTGATGTTGCTTACAGTAAAAATATTCTTGTGATTCTAGTCTTGCCAGCCACCCTGTCCCTTCACTGGTGTGACCCAATTGTGTTCATTTATTCTGTGTTTAAGCATTTGATTAGTTTGGCCATTTTTAATCCCATTCCTTTGTCTCCTTACAAAAGCTTATTGCTTATGTTTTCTGGGGAATGACCCTTGCCTGTCTATTTATTTAATAGCTGCAGTGGATATAATCCTAACAGCACTTTGGGTATTACAGAAACAAACAAATGAGCAGTTTAAGAAGTTAAGGCATACTACTATTTTAGCAAAAATGGCCTTCATGATGAACGAAATAGTAAAAATATATATTGTAATTTTATCATAGTTTGGCACAAAGTTGAAAATAAGCAGAGGAGACTGATATGACACATTCTATTTTAGATCACTATTTTAACATGTGTTGGTGTTATTGCTGTTCAGTGTTCTAGTGCCATTACAACCTATATATATCGTAAAAGTTTTTTTTTATACTTGAAACAATAATTGTATTCATGGTTCTCAAAGGTTTGTTAATTTCATTATTTGAATGCAGCTTAGGCCTATTCCCAGCTAACTCATAATTAGGAAAATAAGCCAATCACATGCTTCTAAATGTCATTGGAAAAATATTCCACATTGGAATACTCCACATTGTTTAAAGAGAAAGTCAGTTAGCAATTATATGATTTTAGTTCCCTTGTATATTGCAATATTTTCATGCGTGTAAACACTAAGGACTTCCAGTACATGCTGCCTCAAGCAGGTAATCTAACTCCTCTGAAGTGTGCAGTCTAAATAGTGATGAAAGAAGAGTTTCTGAATGCTATTGGCAGGTTTCATCAGACTTTGAAAGTAAAAACACAAGTGCGGAAAACAAAGATTTTCTCTCTCTGAACTACTGATATTATGCATTATATTTATAAAGATTCTGTCTTTAATATTATAAAATGTAAATGACAAATTAATGACAAACACAATGAATATCACAATACTATCAACAGTGATGAACTGGCAGCCAGACGTGATCTGAAACAGCATGTTTGAAACAAAATACCAAATAAAATATGGATCAACAACAAAACATTTCAAAATATATTAAAATATATGATGCTTTTTAATTTACATTGCTAATCTACTTGTTCTTGATTGGTATAAGGGTGGCTGCAAATTATTAAAGAGGTTTTTAATCCTCTGCAACCTGTCACATTAAACAACTGACCAATGACTTTTACTACTTGTACACAGCAGAACTGTTTTATGTGAAGGGATATAGATCAGGAGGAAATGCATAGTTAATTACAGAAGTAGGTATTCAGGGAATTCTCCCACAAAATCATCCACTTTGTTTTTTTTGTTTTTTTAAATGAAAATTAGGGCAAGAAAGAACTTTAAAGTCTAAAGCTACAGTACCCAAAGCATTAAGAAAGGCAGAACAAAGTCCTAATTGCAGCTGCCTTGGTGTTCTACAATTATAATACATTAAATTTCTGATAACATGGCTACATGGTGTAAGCGTTTGTACAAAAGGTTTTTTAATGCTTTGGCCTTTAGTTTCTTTTTAGCCCAAACTTTTTCATTTGTTTATTAATTTTTCCCTGAATGCAAACATTTACACATTCACAGTTGGGCAAGGACAGTGTCTCCTCGCTTCAGTGCTTTATCAAGGAGCACAGAAAGGAAATGAGTTGGAGGCAAGCAGCAGCTTGTTGTACTTTATTGCTTCTGATAAGCCCCACAATGAAAAAGAAAGTGAATAAATACCCAGCCACAGCCTCAGACATTTTGATTCATTTCAGCCCCTTTGAATCAAAATGCCAGTGTTGTCCCTATTGTGTTTTGTCCCTATAATGTTTATCTTGTAGTGTATACTATGTAGTTTGTAATATATTTCATATCTGCTTTTGCTGTGCAGTCTCATCCTCTTATGCACGCTGTTAGAAATGATCAGTTTCTGCAATTGACAGTGTAAAAATAAATATGGATCAGAAGCATACACCCAAAGCTTGTTGTGTGCTGTTTCTTGGTAAGTTTCCCAGAATAGCTGCCGATAAGAAACCAGGGCTATATATTGCCTTGCAGTTTTAATATACTGTAGATCAGAGAAATGGATAAAGAAAAATCTCTGGGCAAAATGATGCTTAAAATTGTTAATTAAGCCCATTCTAAACCTCTTCAATTTACCTTTTTTTAAATTTTATTTTACTGTAACCATTATTACTACTACTGAGGTCACACTGTCTAATCTGCAGAGATTCCTTTCCAGATAAAACTCAAATCACAATAGCAGGTCCACCCAGCTGGAATCCTAATGTGGGATGACGTTGTCATAGGCCTATAGTAATTTGTATGTCATTCACGCAAAACACAATATCAGCAAAATATTGTTAAAAAAAATTCTGGATAACATTGAATAGATGATCCCAGATCAGTGTTGCAAATACAACCTCAAAACATCAGAATAAGTTTAGGTTAAGCTTTTTTTGTCAGATATACATTACGGCACAGGGAAATTCTTTCTTTGCATATTCCAGCATGCTAGGATGCTGGAATTAGAGCACAGGTTCAGACATGATATGGTTCCTCAGGAGCAGATACGGTTAAAGGCCCTGCTCAAGGGCCAACATTGGAACTTCTCTTTTATTACGTTGCAATATCGTTTGGTTTAATTGACTTTTTAAAATTGTACCTTAAAGCAACACACTGTGAATTATATTACCTTACAGCTACACTGCAGCATCCCACATAGATATTCTAAGTATCTACACTATTGTACTGTACCGTACTGTGTTTCATACAAGAGACAAACTGCATAACCTATAGTTTTAGAGAATGGAATTTGAAGCATTTTTTTCTCATTTTTGTCTGCTTCCTGATGTAATAGTTTGGGAAATTGCAAGAATATACTATATGTGCATTTACTACCCTCAGTAACAGACTCCCAGGTGGACCAGAGGTTACCATCATAACTGGGTTTTGGGTCAAAGTATATTCCTACATGTCTGCATATTCCTATACATTGGAAAGGAAACAACTACTGGCAACAGGATAAGCTTTTCAAGGATGTGTTTCAGTAAAGGGAAAAAAATAAATAAAAATAAATACTTAAAATAGATGATTTCCAAGATTGCGATGTGTAGGAATATGCACAGGCTGTTTTTTTTTATTTTTTATTATTAACTAATGAAAAAGCCAAACAGGATTTTCTGGGTAACGTGAGCATAACAACACCAACTTATTATGTGTTATCGTGGGAGTTGTTGGCAATGAATTATTGTGCAAAGAAGGGAGAAAGATAATGATTTGTCCAAGATCAAATGCACCCTTGCACATATGCAACTACCAGCTACTCACACACGTGCTCACACACACACACACACACACACACATGCGCGCACACACACACGCACACGCACGCACACGCACGCACACACACTTGATAATAATGCCCTCACAGAAAATCAATGAAGCAGATAGTACATGTTTGTTTAAGTAAAAAATGTGTCTCAGTACAAACTGGAAAGGTCTCCCAGTGGAAGAACTGCAGTAACCATAGTTGATTTTATTTTTTTCATCCCTGTCCATGGATTATAGGTTAAATTTCGATTTTATGATTAGAAAAAAAAGAGTGCAGGAGATGAAGTCCCTGCAGATGAGTTCTTCACTTCACAATTCACTTGCTCACATCAATTAAGATGTGAAATTTTACAATTCCAGCGGTCCACATTCAGCTCAGGGGGCCTTATCTGAAATTAAAATAGCACCCTTCTCATGCACTTTGAAGTTCCTCAAAGCCCCTCAAATAGATTCATTTTAGATGGGGAGTGAGAAGGAGTACTTTGATTTCCAGAGTCAGTTTTGTCTGTCACTTCATCTTACACAGGGGTTGGTAGTGGATGGTCAGGGATACAGCCTTTTATGACCATGCAGAGCAAAAATCAACCGTTTAATTAATTATCACATGCTGATTGCAAAAGAGGATCACAGAGTATGATACGTTGTATACAGTATTTGTATGTCTGGTAACAGGTCCTTTTTTACTGTAGCCTATTTGAAAGTCTTTAAATAATAGGTAATATATGTAATTACCCTGCCTGGCCAAAAAAAAAAATGGTATTAAGGTATCCAAAGTATTGGACCGCATCAAGCAAAGAAAACAACTGAGGAGATTTGAAGTAATTACACCAAGATTGAAAGTGTATTTTGTCCTCAGACACTCTTAGTCTAAAACTGCTTCAGTTACAATGTTGATGCACACATTAGTCACTGATTACCTGTTTTTGTACTCTCATCTCCAGCACTTTCAAGACTTTTTAAAAGTTAGAAAATACAGCCTTATGCATGTGGACACTAGACCATGCCCTAATTGTAATGCTATAGCATTAGGATTTCTCTTTGCTGTATACAAACAGCCTATTTCAATATACTGTAACATTGCCCCAGTGCACAAAGAGACATGATTTGCCAAGTGATCTTCTCTGACATCAGTGCCCCATCTCACAAATGCTACACACACACACAATAATAACAATCTTCACTTGTCCAACAAGGGGCAAAACCTAATGACCCACTTAAAGGGTCGCAGGAGAGTATAAGAGATGTGATCATCACATACTAATGAAGTCTTCTCGCCTTTTGTTTATATTTAGGGAACCTAACCAACCTTTCTCTGACTAAAGAAGAAGCGACATGGATAATTTCAAACCAATCTAAAGAAGTCTGGTTCAGTTTTGTTTGGTGCTTGAGCCCTTGAGATTCATGATTGGCTTGAGGTTAAGATTTGGCTGTTGTTTATATTACTTGCAAATGTGATTTATTTTCATAATACAGTATGTGTTTATTGGTATGCTACATCACTAAAATGAACCATAATTAAATTGCAATATGATAACAAAAACAGACTTTATTAAAAAAAATGTAAAATGATAAAATGTTTGGTCATGTTAAATTGGGATAAGGAGTAGGAGCCATTTTATTCAACTACAGAATAAAGATAAAAAAGCATGGACTTCCTGGCTTTTTATATAATAATGCTTTAAAACAACCTTAAGAAGTCACATATGTTCTCTTTTACTTTCTAAAAGAGACTGTATTGGCAGTCTGTGAAGTGTGAGTACCAGCAAACAATACACAAAGGAGTTGTGTTATGAGTAACAGATGAAAAAAGGGATGATTAACTGTGTAGGTGTAATGATTGGACCATATAAATTTAAATATGTCTGCATTATAATGGTGCATCTGCGTGTTGTGAGAATGAGCTCTGACGGGACTGAAGTGACATTCCTGTCAACATTTGCTTTTTTGCCATACTGTAAAGGGACCTGTTACAGAAAAGCTGCACTCTGCAATACTTAACATCAACCCAACATCATGATCAGGCTGTGACAGAGGGAGAGAGGGTGAGTGCAATGCCATAGGCAGTGTAGCTTAGTGTTTGAGACTATGAATGAAAAATAACTGTGACCCTGACAGACTCGCCAGTTAGACAAACAGTCTCACTTCTGCCAGGGAATGAGGTTGTCTCAGGCATATTACAGTTTTAGAACAGAGAGAGTTTGTGCGTAATCCATCCACAGTACTGTGTCTGGCTTGTACATCACCTGCACAGCAAAACAAATAAATGGTATATCCAGTAGTTAAAATAAATGAAGGATAGCATTTAACAGTTTAAAGTTTACTTTAAAATTATGTCTATGTGCATCCAGAATACCCACAATGCCAGCTATTTGCCAACAGAGGCATCAGTTAAAGAGAATGGTGCAGCAGTACTTTAGACCTGTAGTCTGTCCAGCTTTTTCACCTTTTAATCTGAATATGCTCTGATCAAAGACAGCAGGCTCCTATTCACAACTTAAATGATAATACTGCCTAGCTGAGACGAATCACTTCTGTTACTCAGTATACCTGTTACATTGTATTTTGAGTTAAAAATTTTAATGTTTGTTAACTGCAAATTCTGAGAATCCACTTATGGTTAAGCTGCTCCCATTATGATCGATTTTTCTTCTATTAAACACAGCTGAAATGTGTCTTCTGTGACATTATGCAGCACTTAACTACTAACGTCTCATAGTAAAAAGAAGAAGAAAAAAAAAAGAAAAAAAATCATCATTAGCACTAGAATCACTAAGCACAGCACAAAAAATAATGAGTATATTTAAGAAGCATATTTATTTTATAAGTATATTTAATTTGAAAGAATTTGCATTAAAACCTCAGTCATATACAGTACAAAAACTCTTTCAATCACATTTTCATGAATATCACACACTTTGCGCTATATTAACATTGGATGAAGTTGAACTGAACAAGTCAGTGATTGTCCTTAACCATACAATATAGTGGCTGTTGATTGGAAAGGACATGGTGGCAGATATCCACAACCATCATATGATGTTGAACAGTGTGTGCTCCATGTGTCCTGGCTGTCCATTCTCTGGCTGACAGCAGTAGTAAATTCACATGTCCAAAGTGAGCTGCACATGTACAAGGATATTAGCTTTAGCGGCTACCTTATTTGGGCTGTGTCTTCCATTTCGTGGCTGCCAGTCTAAACCTGTTGGGAAACCTACTGTACTGTGCTGAGCTGTCCTTACCAACACTGATGAATTTTATCACAAGTGGCATTTGTTCATGTGATAAGATTGGCCACAACAAATAAATTTTTTTTAGTTTACGCAATTTTTTAGTTTAGCCATTGTGTTTATTAAAAAGATAGAAATGACAGTAATAAATTAAGACATATCACCAAAAGACACTATCATGCTCCAATTTTTATCCAAATGACAAAGTCTCACTAATGAAATTCAAAGGCATTTGCCAATATTTATTGCCTTTTATTTCTGAGGCTGTCTGAAAGCAGAGAGTACATTAAGCCATTGTCTTCAGCTCTGTCACAGATCATATCGCACTGAGAACTGATAAATATTTATGAGCATCACAGGAGCGGTGCAATAGGGAGCGAGTTGGTGTTTATGCGAATACAGCACGGCTGTCTGTTTGTAAGGCTAATTTCCTGAATGGAGGCAGAAAAACGTATGTCCCTCAGGAGCACTCCAGGAAATACTGCCAGAGGGCCAAGCAGTCACATGCTAGCTCTGTAAGAGGGAATGTGTAGCACTATCAGAGCTTCACAGATCTCTCTAAATCATTAGACAAGAAAGTGAGAGAAAGAGAGAGAGATTGAGAGAGAGAGAGAGAGATTGAGAGAGGGAAGGATTAAAGAAGAAAGAAAAGTGAGAGACTAATGTCTTTAATCATACATGCACGCACTCCTGCTTATAAGACACAGAGTGAGCAGGGTGAGGCCATTGGATATGCAGATAGGCTCAGGTAATTAAGGGTGCTGGAAAGGGTGGGGGCATGCACCAGCTCTGCTTTCATTAACATTTCACCATTCAACTCATTCCCCAATCTCATAGCCTCTCTACCCTGGACAATCAATCCCTAATCACACCTCCCTCTGCCATCAGGCAGACAACTCAATTCACGCTAAGATATGCTAATTGTATTCCCCCAATGATTGCACTGCGCAGTCAGCACTGATCTTCACTGACCTCCCCAAAAGATGAGCCATGTCTGAGAAACTAAGAGTTACACTTATCTCATGAACACATCAGCTAATCCCAGACATTTAGCTGAGTGTGGAAGTGTATTTAGAGAGCAACTGGCCCGAGCATAGTTCACATTATGACCTACTGCATCACAATCAAATGCTCTAGTGGCTTGCATCAATGCAGTACTATTGAAATGATCCATTCACATCTATTAAGGGTTAAAATACTGTAGGAGTGGATGTTTAAGATTAACTACTACTAATAATAATGGAAATAAGCATATTCTGACCAGTTGGTGAAAATGTGAAAAATTTACACAGAGATGTATATGAAAGCTGTTTCACATAATTGGATTAACAACATGTACATGTCGATACAGTAAAATGTTCTGTACAGAGTTTTGTGTTCTGAGAATTCTGATTTACATGCTGCATTTTTGTCTTATTATTAATTTGAAAAGCAAAAAAGAAAGGCAGGGAAGAGAGTGACTTTTTATAACTATTAATGAAAGTCGCAGAATAAAAATGAGCTACAATATTCAAATGTACCTGTAGCTGTAAATGGAGTAGACTACCACTATCAACCCCTGTAGTATAAGAAAAAGAAAACATTTGGAAAGGTTAGCCCTGTTTCATTTAAGGGTGCATTACTTCAGTCCATCATTGCTTATTTTCCTTTAACATTCTATTCTATAATGCTTCGTTCATAAATTAATGAAATGTCATTAATATTCTAAATATTATGTATTCCTTCCTTCTATTGCATATGATGAGCATGTGTGGGATTAGGTGTCCTGATAAAATTATCAAATACAAGTCGTGCAACAATCACCAACGCAATGAATGCACTGGGAACAGAAGAGTGAAGGAGGCGAGAGAGAGAGAGAGAGAGAGAGAGAGAGAGAGAGAGAAAGAGACTGTGGTTTTCTTATAAGCACCAGTAGATGGCAGTGTGTCACCGCTCTCTCTCTCTCTCTCTCTCTCTCTCGTCACTTGTCTATAATTTATCCACACTAAAATACAGGTGCTTCAACAAAGCATTACATATAAATTTTAAATCTTTTTATAAATATATGTAATGCTTTGTTTAAGCACATGTATTTAGTGTGGATAAATTATAGAAAAGTTAAGTGCTGGACAAACAAGTGAAGGCCCTGCATCACAGCTTACAGGAGGTAAAGGATCTTCTGTTAATGTCTTGATGTCATATATCAAAGCACATTTCAGAGGTCCTGAGGCCCTGATCCATCAATTTCCCATCAAATTAAAGGAAAACTAATGCTATCCTCTTCATCATGTACTTTTATGTTGAATCAAAATTCATGCAGCTTCATCACCCTTTGAACGAAAGAAGCGCAAACAAAGAACAAGTTTTTTTTTGAGTGACTTTGACCAAACTAAGAGTGGTAAAAAATGTTCCTGCTATGAAGTAGTTAGTAACTACTAGTAACTAGGGATTAGTAACTACCAAAAATGATCCAAGAAAGGAGGATTTATAGGAGGATTATAGGTGCCCAAGGCATTCATAGGGATTGAAGGCTACTGTACGCTATTTGCTCTGAGCCTACAAAAGAGCAACTGTGGAAGCTGTGGATAAGCCATTTTTCTTTGGGGGTGATCCTTTTTCAAATCAGTGATTTTGGTTATTTTCTATACCCACTTTAAAAGTGAACAAGCAAGAAGGAAGGGCAAACAAGGAACAAGGTTGTAACAAGTGACTTTAACTAAACAAAAGTGGTCAAACATGTTCCTGGTATGAAGTTGTTAGTATTTACCAAAAACGGTCCAAGGAAGGAGAACGAAAGGGTCATAGGTGCCCAAGCCTCAATGATGTGCATAGTGAATGAAGGCAATGCTATTTGCTCTGAGAGAGCTACAGTTGAAGTTGTGGATGACTGTAGGGAAAGGTCTGCTGCTGAGGAGCCAGGTCTCTGCCTTTAGAGCAGGTGACAAAACAGCCCTAAGGACAGCAAGGGCCAATCTATCCTGGGCCAACAGATGGACACAAAAAAGTGGACACATGTCCAGAGAATCTACAGGCATTTCCAGTGGTGACACGCAGGAACAGTGGCAACATATGGAGAATGTGGCAAGACATCCAGGCTGTCACCAGCTACAGGACAACAACACCTGTCTATTAACAATGATGTCTCCCTTCCAGATGTACTAAACAACTTCTATGCTTGTTTGAGACACAGAATAATGTAGCAGCGAGGAAGATCATCATTCCTCCCAAAAGCCAGCCCTGTTGTTCTGCCATGCTACAAGACCACCATAATTGTCCCTGTACCCATTAATTCAACTGTGTCCTGCCTCAGTGACTACTGTCCAGTTGCACTCACACCAACCTCATAAAATCCTTTGAGACCCACTTCATGACCTGCCTGCCCCATCATTGCAGTTTGTGTAACATCCCAACTGCTCAACAGATGATGCTATTGCTATCACCCTCCATCTGCCACTCACCCACCTGGACAATATGGACACTGATATTCGAAGGCTGATCAGAGACTTCAATTTAGCATTGAGCGCAATAATTTCTCAGGTATTGATCAAGAAGAAGAGCCTGCTGGGTCTGAAAACATCCCTTTACAAATGGATCCTAGACTTCCTGACTGGAAGACCTCAGTCAGTTTGGATTGGGAGCAACATCTCTACTTCTGCTGAATCTTGTCTTCTCAGTAATGTGCTTCAATTACATTATCAGCAGTGCTTGCACTCTTGCACTTCACATAGAATTGTGTTTATAGTTAAAACACAGACATGCAGACATGTACACCCCATCATGGTAACAGATGTACCTATACCAAACATACTGTACCAAAGTACATTTTCAGTGGTCCTGTTTCTGACCCTTTAGAGATTTCTTTAGAGCCCCTGACCCTAATGGGTCAGAACTGTTTTGGTTAGACAACAGGAACATACATAACATATGATTATTAATGTTATTTATATTTATATAATCATATATGTTTATGACACATCATATCTATCTATCTATCTATCTATCTATCTATCTATCTATCTATCTATCTATCTATCTATCTATCTATCTATCGATCTATCTATCTATGCTCGCTCTAATTGCATTAGTCAGCATGCTGACTAATGCAATTAGATCTAGTGCTTCCTCCAGTATGGTATCTTGTGTGGTTAACTGTATCTACTACTGTCATTACTACTACTGTCATTACTACTACTACTGTCTCAGTAGATTTTTCAATGGAATGTTTTAAGGCATCTATTGTTTGCCTAATCATATTGTTACAATGAGGCAGTTAGAGAAAAAAAAAATGACAAAAGAAATGTTCAGTGTGACGCTGATGCACAGCTCATAAGATCCTGCATGCACAGTGTTATAGAGGGCATGTGTCTCAATACAAGGACATGATTTGTTGTCTGTGATGAACAAAAGAACTATTGTGTCTCTTTATCACAGAGGGAAGAAAAGGAGCCAGTTGTCTCTACATCTTCCTTCTTTTATCACATAATGTTAGCCTGTAAATGGACCTGGGGTTGTAACCTCAAGGTCATCCCAATGTCAGTGCACATATAAAAACATGTGAAGGGCTGCATGTGCTGTTTCCACCCTAACCCATATGTTTGAAACAAACATTCACCTGGAAAGCCATCTCATTTCCATTATACATTCATTTTCCTTTTCCAAAGGTTACAACTTATGAAATCTTTCATGTGATTGTAAACAAAATGTAACAAATTTCTAGTTAAACCTTATACAGACTCTTCTCAAAAACTGGGAATGACAGTTAATTCTTTTCTTTGCCCTTGGCATTTTATAAATATTATTGTGTATGTGTTCCATTGTATGTATGATTTATTCATCAGTTCTGCAGCCACTGTGGCCCTTCTGCTCTTTATAGATAGACTGAAACCAATAAAGAAACACTGGCCATGTTCTGATAGTAGCACAAGTCCCGAGTCAATAAAAATGATGAGCTTTTGCAGGCCAGGAGTGGCCACTAAACACTTTCAGCTTTTCTTCCCGTGCATCGATTTGTAATGTGCTGGATGCTCGCCTGATTAATAGTTCTCTGCCTCTGGGGGAAAGGCGCCTCATGGTGCTTAGAGCTCATGGAGAGAATGTTACCTGCCTCTGCACTCAGATCAGACACATTATCAAGCTAAATGGCTTTGATTTTTTTAACCATGAGCACAGGAAAAGTGGGGTGTTTATTTAAAAAACAGAATCAAAGCAGATTCAAATAAAAGCAATATACCCTGTTGTGTTGCCCCCCCTTTAGGGAAAATGCTTTTGAATTAGAGAAAAAATAAAAATAAAAAAGCCAAAGTTAGAATAAGAAGCCAGTTAGACACTGCTGGATCCCTGTAATCAAGAGTGTATTGGAAAGTAACCCCCTCCAATCCTTTTCTCCTTTTGTGCCTTAGATATAGAAGTGATGGCTAGACAAGCAGCTGATGCTTTTAGTTGCTTCTCTTGAAAAGTCTTGCGCCCTGATTTGATGGGCCAGGCTTCTTTGCACTTCTCTCTCTCTCTCTCTCTCTCTCTCTCTCTCTGCACATATGAAAAGTGTGGGGAGAACATGGAGATAGTTGTTTGGTATCTAGCCAATTTTCTTTAAGATTGGGTTTTTATTTTAAAATATTGAAGATTTTGCAGGACATTGGAAATAGTTAAGTTAAAAGTTGTATTATTAGCGGGCAGTAAAAGTTGATAGTGGGAGAGTGTAAGCAGGGTGCCATGGACTCTGAGGGCGGTACAGAGACATACAGAGAATGATGCACATGTGGAGGAGGTGCTGTTAGCGGGGAGAGAGCAGGTTGGGTGTAAAAACATCTATTCTGCCTATCAAATATCCAAACATTGGTGGTGTTCCTGACAAGAACAAACCCTGTCAACATGATGATTAAGAGTGGAATATGGGTGAAAGGAATTATGCAACAGTTCTGCAACAGTGATCTTATTAAAAAAACAACAAGAACAAGTTGATCATGAAGGAGTCGGCCCATTTTGGGAAGTTCCTAAAGCCATGAAAAACATTTTGCTCCAGTCCAAGAACATTGCCTTGAAATAAGTCCTCTGATTTTGCAGAAAACATTCAGGAAACAATCAGGACCATGTACCTAATGTAAATATCAATTGATATTTATACAATTGATAATCGGTACACTGATTTTTGCCGCACTGATCACTTGAGAGGTTTCGAGTATGGGGATATCAGGCCTAAAAGTCTGCCTGACCAGAGCTGTGGAGCCGGAAAAGCTCAGGGACTGACTTAGCTGAGTTACAGCATCAGGGGGACTTGCAGCAGAGGAAACTCCAGATGACGGGCCCTGGAATAAATTCCCAGAGAAGTGACACACTGGAACCAGAGCTGAAAGTGGTCAGTAATTAACACAGCAGCAGCATCGAAACAAACACACACCATCTAATGCTAACATGGACACTCACACCATTACTGACCTTAAAACAAACATTGCTGATACTGAAAATAGCATGGCTGTTAAACCCAAAAACTACAGTGAGGCTGAGGACTAAAAGAAATGAGAAGCTGAACCAAAAACATTTCAGTGATTTAGGCAATGTTATAATGCCAGGGACTTAAAGAGAAGATTGTAGCACAGGTGCAACAGCGAGGGAACCTCTAATAGGCGAAGAAAGCAGACTTCAATCTGCTTAAAAACTGTGAACAGGACTGTGGACTTTCATAGTAAATTATAAAAAAAAAAGGGGGTTTTGGGGTTTTTGGTTGGTGAGTGGATGGAGGGCCTGGTAGTAACTGTAATATATGTAAATGTGCTAAACTGATGCAGTAAAGGTATCTCAATCTTTTGTTGCATGACCCTTTACATCACCATGTATTATGGCATAATATATATTTTTGGTTATGTTTGTAACCACAATGAAAAGGGTAAAAAGGTTAAATGTGTCAGTCATACAGGTCTGCATTTGTATCCCCACACAGGCACACATACTCATTCCACAGCGAGTCAACATTTTTTGAATAAAAAATGAGCCAGAAACTTTATCATCTCCATCCCACCTCCACCCCTTCGTTAAATTTCCAGGTGTACTGCTGAAAAGACCTGAGTCACCATTAGCAGGTAGGATTTATCAACCTTGGGTGAAACCTCAGTGTGTGAAACTGGTCCTAATAGGGACAAAGAAGTAGACCTTGTGAGAAAGATGAGATGATACACTTTTCTCACATTCATTCCCTTTCCACCCACATGACCAAACATCAGATGTTTGTTTTTTTCTTCACCAAGAAAAGTATATATATATATATTTTATAATGAAGCAAAACTGGTTATCTATTGTTGATTATCTTTTGTTGTTCCTATATGAGGAATAGAACACGATGAGCCATGGCATTATAGAAAATAATTAGTAACATGGCTTATTATTTTTCATTAACAGTGTTTATTCCTCTTATCACACAGCAGTTTGTCAGTAATTATGCTTTCATTTATTAACAAACAACACGTACAGTAATTACTATTATGTCCACAAAACAAAGTAGTTCCTGTCATCACTGGATGTTCTGCAGGTTTGAAACAGTAATTCCCCACCAGTCTCTTTTTTCTCTCTTGAAGATAACAAGACAAAAGAATGCAGCCTGCTATATTACTGAAAAAATGCTGTCCTGACACCACATGCATTTCATAAATTTTTACTAAAATACCTCATCTTCTTCTTCCTTGTTGTTTAAAGCTAGTGAGAATACAATGGGTTGCATTCCCACCAACTGTAGGTCTTACTCTTCATCACTTCCATACACTCTAATGTACCATTAACATTTAATGGTACTAACATGTAGCACTGCTTTGGCTGGAATCCTGTAAGTTGCATCTCTGCCACCTATAGATCTCTTGGTGCCTTAAGGCTGACATTTAGTCCAGTCCTCCTCAAAAATGTTTCCTTCCCTGATCAGGGACTCCCCATTCTAAAAGACTTTTAAGATTGCCTTCTACTTTCCCTAGTTCTTAGGTAGAACGCTATTAAGGTTGGTGTGTCCAATTCTTAGTCTCCTAATGAATACTTTCCAGAATCCCTTGCAGAAGGCTCACAATATTAAGTATTGTACAGTACATCCTAGTTAAGAAAGAATCTGCTTATTAGTCATGAATTATGTGACACATCCACCGTCTCTGTGAATAAGTTGTTACTATTAAACAAAAGCATTTATATAAATCTATCATTTGATTTACAGCTGGTGCTACTAGTTACTTTATATGATTATAAAATTCATATTCACCTCTACCAATCTGATATGAGAAATGAACAATGATATTGGTCAGAACATCAATACCAATCAAAGTTCAACAATAACATCATAGTTCCTGTTGGCGTACGGTGTGGCGTATAAAATGTATAAATAATGTCTAAATAATGTCTAAATAAAAAGGTCAGAAACAAGGAATATATTCTGAAATGACAAAGGTGCATGTCGGAAAAAAAGTATTTGAACATATGCTGGGCTATAATTAGATGTGGACAGATGGGGATGAGTAATCTCAAGCCTCTTCGATGTTAATAATTCTACTACTCCTCTGCAGACTGTACTCCACGTCTCCACGTTGTTAAGTTCACAATGCTTATGTCACTAAATGCATCATTTCTTCATGCGTTACTAAGGAATAAAGGAGGTTGAGGTGAATACTTTGCTCCTAAAAAGAGCTGTTCTCAAAGGAGCCAGAGCCCTTCTACTATACGCAAGTGGTTATCTATGTGAATCATAATGTCCATGTTTGGTAAAGTTGCGCAAGTGTCCTGATGCAGATGGAGATGCTCAGTTACGTGGTGCCTGTGGGCTGGCCATCTTTAATGCAGGTTGCTGAGTTCTATTTGTAGCTGGGCAGAGTCTCCTTGCACTGCGTGGGAAAGTTCACTCCATTCCAAACAAGCATCTGCCATGCTCTAGCATAATCAGCATGCTGTGGGAGGATTAGGAGAGAGAGAGAGCGCAGAAATAAAACACCACCGCCATTGAAGCTGTCATAGCTCACCTGCTGTGCGACAGAGAGAGCCAGTAGATTGAGATACAAACATCTGGAGATGGATGATTGCTTGTCAGACTTAATCCATATATAGGCTTAACCATACACTGTATATGGATATTATTAAACCCTTATTTTATAATTTCTTGCTGCTCCAAGCTTTACTGTTATCAGTTTTACTCTCACAGATAGTTCCCATTAATGAGGTGTATATTTCATAAAGCAATGTTAAATTTAATTATTATTATTATTATTATTTTATTAATATGTTTAAGCGATATGAAAAGAACAAAGAGCTAAAAGCTATAATGTGCTTTTTTGTGATGTTCCATTTAGAGTGGAATTCATGTATGTGTTTGAATGTGCCAAAAGACATGTGCATGTCTCCTTGTGCATATCATGTGTTCATCCATGTGTATATCACATCCAAACGTCTCACGCTGGAGGCTATGAAATGTGTTGAGGTGTTACATTTACAGCATTTGGCAGATGCTCTTACCCAGAGTCGCTTACAGAAATGCTTTGTAGTCAAAAACATATGCTCTAGTACAAATAGGTCAGAATCTAAGAGGACCATCAACTAAAACATTTAGGGAGAAGTTATCTTGCTTTAGAATTAACCTAATTCCTCCCTGCCAGTTTGTCGCAACTATACTCTCCTTGTTTCTTTGTCTCTCTCGTGCTCCCAGTTTAGGGACTACAACAGGGAGCTTGATGATGAGAGATCTGTGATGCTAAACTCAGGCTCTCAACGCATTGCAGTGAAGAGCATACTGTACTGCTAATCAAGAGAAGAGTTCTGACAAAGCAGCTGCAATTAACCCTCATTAGGGTCAACACACTCTGCTCAGCCTTGTCAAACACACGCAGAGACACACAGCCACACGTGCCTGTTCACACACACATATTAGCGCACAAATGCATGGCCAGGTTTACTAGTTTGGCATCCTCTGTTGGAAGACTGAATGTGCATGTGGTGCTATTTATATTTTTAGCCATCTTAATAGGCCATATGTTGTCTGGGAAAAGTATTGTCTTCTTTAAAGTACAATCCAATCCAATGAATGCTCACTTATTTTAATAAAAATTCTATTTTTCAGGACATAAACACCATAAAAATACATTCAAAAGACAGTATTTTGTACTGTTGCAATCCATTTAAATCTGTGATGATATACAGTATGTGGAGTTACAAGTTCTTAACTTGTTCTATTAAAACCTACCCTTTGTTCATGATAAATTCCTTTAACCGTGTAGTTTAAATCCTTTGATAGTGAGAAAATAAGATTCCTTTCCAGAGTTCAACAGACGTGTAATGCCTGTGCCCTGTAACTTCATTCTGTCTTTGTCCCCTTGAATACAGATTGTCTAGAGGTTGTGAAAATACCATGATGCAAATTTATCTGGTCAGGATTTATTGAAATAAAATTTTTAATGATTTCTCTACAGTAATGTGTATTACAACAATGACGGAGAATGTAAGTAGGTCATGATACAATAAAGCAAAGAAGACAATGGTTTCTCAGGTATGATATAACCACCACTTAAGTTTCTTATTTTTAAGAGTTTACTCTCACTGGTTGATAACAGCATATGGTAGTGGAGAGGTGGTTGGCACTATCTGTGTGTTAGGTGTATCACTAAAGTTGGCAACATGCTATTTAACAAAAAAATATATACTTACAGAACTATAACAATACCCTTCCTGTCATGAGCTGACCGAGACCTAAAACTACTAAAGCTATCATAACAGTTCACTGGTAACTATAAGCAAGGGTTTATTATAGTCTTGTATAAGATAAGTGACTTTGTAGGTTTATTGGAGCTGTGAATGTAGCAAAGCTTTCTCGTATCTGTATTCAGTTTGTTGTCTCCTGTCTGCTAAAGCAGCAGGGATTATTGTGAACAATAATTGACACTTCAGTCGATGAAAGCTTTAGGGATGGCATAAAATGTGTGCGGATAATAAGAGCTTGAAGAAAAGTCCCCACACAATCCCTGCTGATTAACATGTGAATGATGTGCTGTGGGTGTTGGTGTGAACCTCTTTGCTGTGATATGTCAGCAGTCTCACCTCAATAGAAGGGCCCATTTGCAGTGAATGAAGCCCATCTGCTTCTCAAACCACTCTGGAAACTGTTGCTTTTGCTGCATGTGTATTTAAATTGTGGATTTTGACTAATTGAATTCTTCCATACTCTCAATTAGAGTGAAGAATAATAAAACAGATGTGTGTGTGTGTGTGTGTGTGTATGCACATTTCCTAAACTGTGATTAGGAGAGGTCTTGCAGTGGCTTGAGCTGCTTGAAATTATGTAAAAATGTTACTAACAAGATGAATGTACAACTGTGAAGCATGTTTTTTTCATGAAAAGAGAAAATATATACATATATTTTCTTGGCTTTTGTTTTGTGCTTATGTCACACTGCTTCGTCTGATCTTATTACCGACTCTGAGCAAAATGCTTATTACAATTAAGTCACTTTTACCTTTATGCAACACACTGACATGTATACTTCTGTATCATCTTCCACTATGTTGAAAAGTGCTTCTTGGCCACCACCCTCCATGTCATAGTGGCATTAGCTTTCCTGTCCAGCTCTCTGTGATGATATGGCATATGTTGGACTGTTTATAAGGAGCCAGCAAAATGACTGTCAAGAGAAGGCATGTCAAGAAATATTTCTGTTAATTTTGTATGAATTTTAGTTTCTAGGAGAAGAACAGGAATACTGAAAGGGCCAGAAAGAGAAAGAGGGTGAAAGAGAGAGAGATAGAGAGAGAGAGAGAGAGAGTAAAGAAAACATAGAATTATATGTAACAATTACAGTGCTCATGCTAAGTTTTCAGACATTTTCACACATTTAACAATGATCTTAAAATGGATAATTCTTCACACACGCACACACACACACACACACACACACACACACACACACACACACACACACACACACACACACACACACACACACACACGCACGCACACACGCACACACAACCCTTTTGTATGTACAGAGCTTTTATTATGAATCTGTTATAACTCTGCCACGTCAGTGGTCCTTGGGATGCTTCTGCACACACATGTAAAAAGTGTCATCATAAGTGACAGAGTGGCAGAGTGAAAACAAAGCCAAAAGAATTAAGAATTATCTGGAGAGGACATAATTATCTGTAGACCTGTGTGACAGAATTGTCAAGACACAGATCCGGAGAAGGACAGAACAAAATTTCGCCAGCACTGAAAGTGCCCAAGAGCACAGTAGCATCCATCATACTCCGTTTTAACCAAGAACCCATGGGTCATTCTAAATGAGATTCTGAGTTCCCTTGTGGCAATGGGAGAACCTTACAGAAGGATAACCATCACTGCAGCACTCCACCAGTCAGGCCTATATGATAGAGTGATCAGACAGAAGCCACTCTTCAATAAAAAGAATTTGACAGCTTGCTCAGAGTTTGCCAAAAAGACCCTAAAGGACTCTCAGACCATGTGAAACAAAATCCTCTGGTATGATGACACAAAGATTGACCTAATTGAAATTGGGGGAATCAAGCATACTTTATTAATACCATATTTTTCTGTGAGACTAGTCAATATAGAGGGAAAATTGATACAGAAAAGTAAAGAGCTATCCTGAATGAAAACCTTCTCCAGAGTGCTCAGGGTCTCAGGCTTGGGCCATGGTTTACAAGACAATGACTTGGAGTGGCTTCATAACATCTCTGTGAAAGTCATGGTTTGGCCTAGCCAGAGTTTAAATCTGAACCTGTCACAACCTGCCAAGCCACAGCCCTGCCATGATCACCTGTGCACTCCTGTTCTATGATCCACCCCACACATTTCTTTCCATCACCTCATTCTCCATTCTGCACACCTGTGCTCAATCAGTAATCTCTCCTCCCTATTTAAACCATGCTCTGACAACACCTTGTCACAAGATTATTGTGTGTCTTCCTCGCCCAATATTCCAGGGCTATTTTATGCTATTTCACGATCGCGACCACACTTCATTTCACCGAGCTCAGTCTCGTCTCATGTTTGGGACCTTTGTCATCAACATTGGAACTGCTACCCGACTACAAATTTGAATCATGGACTTTCACTCATCTCCCTGGCTTCCAACCCTGCTTTCTCTATGATCCTCACAGATCAGCTACTATCCTGTTCAACTGCCTCCTGCACGCACTGGCTTTCTTTGCAGAGCTCATTCCTCTCTCATCCCTCTGTGCTTCCGCATTCTCGCATGGCTCACACTGCGCATGTTGGCGTTCATAAAAGAGCGCACTCAGCTCGCGCTGGCTCTGCTCTTCCACATTCTTAAAAGGCTTGTTCTGCATGCAGAGGTCTCATGCTGGCTCTCTCCACTTCCGCATTTCAGAAAAGCTTTCTTCACACACTGCCTCCCAACGTGAAGCAGCAACTATGCTAGTGTCAAGTTTGTTAATAAGGCTCCCACGCTATCTGCCAAGGTTCCCAAGAAACATTTGGACGTTTGATGACCGTTGAAATTGTGTCCATCTGACACGTTCCGTCATGGTTGAAAAATTGTTTCAAAATGAAAGTTGAATAAAGGTGTTTGATGTCATCTGATTCACAACAGCTGTCATCAACGATCATCAATCGTCCAACTGTTTGCCTGGATGGATGGCTTGGTATATATTGAAGAACACTTAGCTAAAAGTCAAAGTACCAGCTATACATGCAACCCCAGACAACTGTAGACATGTATGAACGTATCTGAATGCATTTTTAGGAAATTGTCTGTGTCACATATTTTTACCAATTAATGCCATCCTACCGTAATTGTTTTTGGCCAAGTGTTTTTGACAACGTTGCCGTCAAACCAATGTTTGATGCGTTGCTTTAAACAAGTTATAAATTCTGTATATAAACGATAAATTTGTAAGTTACCCCTAATGAGTAATGAAAAGAAATATGCTATTTGGATGATGCAATTGTAAATATTTCCCTTCTATAACTGCATGTTGCATACACAATACTGCTCTAAAGTTTGGGATCACTTGCAAATTTCTTTGTTTTTATTTAATGATATTTATTTTCTACATTCTACAACAATACTGGGTATTTTACAAACTCTAGACTAGAGTAGGGGACAGAATACGAACTGTAGGTTAGTGGCTAAGCAGGTTAGTAACTAAACAGACTAAGATCTAAGCAGACAGGGAGGCTAGACAAACCAGGAGACGAAACAGACTAAAAGCTAGGCAGGTTAGTATCATGTTAGTAGCAAGACAGACTAAGAATTAAACATTCTGCAATGGTACTTACACAAGGGAAAATCAAACAAACTAAGATACAAACTAATACATTTAACAAAGACAGCTCCACAAAACATATGCCAACTTAAAACAAACACAACCTAAAACAGAACATAACCAAACAAAAGCACGTTTACCATAACCTTAATGATCCCAACCAATCTGGATTCAAAGTGGCACATTCCACAGAGACTGCCCTTCTGTCAGTCACTGAGGAGCTCCATGCTGCTAGATCTGCTAAACTGTCATCTGTCCTGATTCTCCTGGACCTATCAGCTGCATTTGACACAGTGAACCACAAGATTATATTATCTATTCTTACGAGCCTTGGAATTTGTGGAACGGCGTGGCAATGACACAAGACACAAGGCATCATTGGCATCATATATTTGCACTGCTTTTCATATCATTGTTACGTAGATGACACTCAACTCATCCTTGTCTTTCTTTTCTTAGACACTCAGCCATTCACATGGATTTCAGCATGTCTGGCAGACATCTCATCCTGGATGGCAGCTCATCAACTGAAGCTTAATCTCAGTAAAACCTAAACTGCAGTGTTCATACCAGGTGATTCACCCTGATATATGGAATTTATAATGTTCTTGGTCAACACTTGGATTACCCACTTTTACAATTTGTGAGAGCTAGTCTTAAGGAGGATATTACAAGCGGACAACATGACCCTTTGGCCCACTTGATATGGCGGTGCCCTGGAACGGCGCTGGTCGCCTTGTTGTTTGAAGGCTGAGACGGTCTAGTGGATCTTTGAACTTGCGTTCAGCCATGTTCTCCGGCATTGACGAATGAAGGCTTAAGGCGAAGGGACCGAGACCGCCTCCTCCTGAGAGGGGAACCGGGGAGGATGGCATCCAAGACAGCACGGAAAAAGTGGGAGGCCAGTGCCCAACGTGGGCAAGGAGTTGTGGGTGTATTCGATCCATGGGAGCATCCCACTCCAGGAATAGGGCTCCTTTGAGATCATACATCAAATGGCTGTCTCCAGGTCTTGGTCGGCCTGCTCCATCTGGTCATTAGTCTGTCAGTGATACCCTGAAGATAGGTTGGGCGTAGCACCGATTAATTTACAAACCAGAATGACCAGAATTGTGCAGCAAACTGAGGTCTGCAGTATGATACAATGTCTGTCAGAAGTCCATGAAGCTGGAAAACATGAGTGATTAGTAGTTTAGGGAATGGGGAGATTACGCAGTCGGAAGTCTAGACAGGGGGACAAAGTGAACTGCCTTGGAAAAGCGGTCCAATACCATGAGGATGCAGATATGACCCTCGGAATCGAGGAGCCTGGTAACAAAATCGAGGGCTATATAGGACCAGAGTCTGTGTGGGATAGGAAGAGGTCCAGCAGGAGGCTTGTTTCTGGCGCAGACATCTCAGACACTCACAAAACAATTGGTGTCGTCCCTCATGTTGAGCCACCAGAAGCATTACCGGACAAGGTCTAATGTTCATGCCGCACCTGGGTGGCAGGCCAGCCTCGAGCTGTGCCTCCATTCTAGGACACAGGGTCGTACTACCTCCAGGACAAAGAGTTTGCCTGTTGGTGTCTCTGAAGGTGTCACGGGCTACCAGACATGGACCAGAAGACTTAGCAGCCCTTAAAACGTGGACGGTAAACCCAAACGCGGAAGTAGAGTGCACAGGCAGGATAACCACGCGAGTTATTTTAAGAAATCTCTTACACAAAAAGCAAGGATTTACACAAAAAAACCTGCATTCTAGCAACACACACTCAACCAGAAAGACGACACAAATCGGTGAGTACTCACAGATAATCCGGCGATGACTTGGAAATGACATGGGCAAACTCAATGACTGAGCGATCTTTTTTGTGCTTCTTGAATCGCGCCCGTATTACTTCTGGGTCCTAGTGCGCATGACAGTACCCCGCTGTCCAGGACCGGCTCCCAACGGTCTTGGGGTGGAGGATACCTGACGACGGTTGTCTCGCATGAGCTCGGGGTCGAGGATGAACTGAGCTGGAATCCAAGGCCGTTCCTGTGAGTCCTGTGAGGATGTCGAGGATCTGGCATACAGTATAGACGGGACCATCCTCGATGATTCGGAGTGGAGGAGTAGAGTGGGTGGGTGGAACCATAGGTGAAGTGATGAGGGGTTTGAGTTGGGAGGTGTGGAATACCGGATGGATCTGGAGCGCCCCAGGCAGCTGGAGCTGGTAGGTGACAGGATTGATGCGGAGGGTGATGCGTTAAGGACCGATGAAATTGGTTGATAATTTTCTGGATTCCGTACAGAGGTGCAGGTTTCTTGTAGACAGCCGGACTTTGTCACCCACATTGTACAATCATCCCGGAGGGTGTCGACGGTGATGTTGCATGACAACTGTTGGGCTGACGGTACATCAACCTCCGGTTCTTGGTGTTCGTACATCGGAGGCTGGAAACTGTGGCATATCACAAATGGGCTTAAATTGGTGGCAGAGGATACATGGAGGTTGTGTGAAAGTTCTGCCCAAATAAGATAGCGGGCCCAGGATCGCTGGCGATCGGCGATGAAGCATCTTAGGTAGCACTCCAGTTGTTGGTTGGTCCGTTCCATCCGACCGTTCCATCCGGCCCCCTGTCTGAGATGATGTCCTTGGGGAACCCATACAGACAGACTATGTGTTCTAATATCAGCTCAGCTGTCCTTTTAGCTGATGGGAGTCTGGTGAGGGCCACCAGGTGCACGGCTTTGGAGAACCGATCAAAAATGTTCAGAATGGTGTTTCCCGATAGGTGGCATGGATGTCGTTAGTGTCGATGTTGGGGCAGAGACGTAGGCAGAGTTCAGTGCAAGTCGGCCCCCACAGAAGGATCCGATTTTGTGTCTAGGAGATGAGATGGTCGTGCAGAAGGAGCCAAGGGTGCCCGAGGATGATGGAAGGAGAAGAGATTGAGGTGAGGTAAAATCGGATCTGTTCTTGATGTTGATTGATAATGACGGTGATAGGCTGGGTCTAGGAGGTGATGGGACTGGAGAAGAGGCACCGACCGTCTACAGAGGTGATCCAAATGGGCTGGGATAATGCCTTGACTTTCACTCCCAGTTCTTTGGCGTAAGAAAAGTCAATGAAGTTACCTACGCCACTGGAATCTATGAACGTAGCACTTCTGACTCATATGTGACCAAACTGGAGATCCCGTGAGACGGGAAATGGTGGTGGTGGAGAGGTGGATGGAACACGGTGAGCAGCTCTCATCTCTCACCGGGTCTGTGCGTTTCCAGGATGGAGAGGGCAGATGGCTCGATGGTGTGCCGCTGATCCACAATAAGCGCAGAGCAACTCTCTGAAGCGGCGTTCCCGTTTTTCAGCGGTCAAGGAGTTGCATGGGTTCACCGGCTCCGGTGTCAACCACGACGGGTGGTGGAGATCTGACTGGTCCAGTAGTGGCAGTCGTGAAAGAGGAGAGAGCTTTGGGAACCGGAGGGTGGGAGAAGAAGGTTGGGGTTCGAGGCATGGTTTGGAATGGTGATGGTGTAGCTGGTGGCAGGGTACAGGGGGCTGGCCTCGGATGGAAGAGCAGGAGTTGGTCTATTTGAAGTGTTAGTTAGATTAGGCCCTCCAGCGTCGCCGGCAGCTCTCTTCCGGCAAGTTCGTCTTTTATACTGGAAGCCAACCCCTCATAGTAGGCCATCCAGAGGGCAGCATCTCCCCAGGTGGTCTGAACGGCGAGGGTTCGGAAGTCCGCGGTGTAGTGGCTGATGGACAACGTGCCCTGCCGCAGATGATACAGCTTCGTGTCGGTCTACACCTCGGCAGCAGGATGTTTGAAAGTGAGTTTTAACTGGCGGGTAAATTCAGAAGGAATATGCTGTGTTTGAATCCAATCAAAGAACCGTCGCGGCAGGAATATGCCATCGCGGCAGACTCAGCTGCCTGCCCGGAGGGCAATGCGCAACCGTTGTGTAGAGTATCTGGTGGAATTGAACTCAAACACAAGATCCAGTGCGGTTAGAAAAACACTACATTTCCTGTCCATGACATTTATCTGGCAGGGCCAAAAAGATGTCAGAAGGGGAGGGGGGGGCGTTACGGTGGGAGGAGGGTTTGGATGTCTTGGATGCCACTGTGGAGGGTCGTGACCTCACCGCGAAGCTGCTCGATCAGCTCGGAATGCCGGTTAATCACATCACAGAGGATTTAAGGCATTTGACTGTTCTGAGGTACTCCAAGTTCTTGTGGACCAGGAACTTGATCTCAGTTCCCTCTAGCCAATGCCTCCACTCTTCTAGCACAAGCTTTTCCGCCAGTAGCTCTTGATCACCTATGTTGTAATTCCTTTCAGCGGGTGAGAGTCAGTGAGAGAGAAAACAGCATGGTGTAGGGACTGGCAGGCCACCTCAAAGGAAGCAAATCTGCAAAGCAACTTCCTGCCACAAGACAGAAGCAATTTCACATCATCACTCAAACGGTGTAGATCAGCACAAATGAATAGGGAAGTGAATAGGGAATAGGGAAGTTTCACAAACCCCTGGCAGTTGCTGACCCTCAGGAATGCATTTACTCTGGGCCACAGAACAGAGAACATACAAAGCTTTAGGGACATGTACTATGTTAATAAGTTAAAAGTATGCCAGTAGGGCAAATACAAAAATTATATATGTGTGCGCATATAGAATGTATGATGTCTCTTCAACATGTTCATCATGAACTTAAGGAGTGTAATTAACAGGTATAACCCTTGCTATAGATAAGGGTATGAATGGGTATGCAAGACATGGGATGTTTGGTATCAAATGAAAGTTCTGTATATTCAGTGAACGTTGATGTGCATGAAATCTTAGTGATATGAACTAGACTCATGTTAATACACTTTACCGAAATGACTAAAACTCCACTGAGATGGCCTCCCACATGACAGACCAAAACACAGGTTAAATGTATGCACGAAAAGGAGGAACCATGTGGGCATGGCTACGCCCACAACCATCTCTGATTAAGACAACTCTGATTAAGATAACTCTGATGTGGGACAGACCTGCACAGAGTGATTAAAAACCTAAGGTCCGAGCAGCTTCGGCATGTTTTTGAACATCCCACCGTCTAATGGAAGCAAGCCAAAACCTTTCTTGCTCCTCTCTCAACCCAACCCTGCCCCACTCCGCGATCAAAGAGTCAGCTCTCCTCAACATGCAAAGAAACTTCGACTTGAACTCCGACGCCGCTCGAACGCCACCTCCGTCCAACTAAGAGACCTGGAGAAGAAGTCCCAGAGCGTCGTCACCGGTCATAGGCAACCAACACGCCGCCGAGGGCTTTCCCGAAAGCCAGCGCACCAACCAGTCAGCAACGCTGTGATTCCCTTCGTTGAAGGCGAACCAACAAAAACAACCGAAAGTGGTGCACGAGTCATAACTAAACTGTAAGATTAAACCCAAGGCTCTGACTTTCTCAGGTCTAGTAAACATTACTAGAAGGACTCCATTAACTTTAACCCTCTGAACTGTGTGTATGCAAGCGTGTGTGTGTGTTTAAGTAGCGTAGTTTCATGTATCATAGATTAGTTCAATAAATTATTTTTTCTTTATAAAGAACTGTTCTCTTGGTCATGGATTTTAAAGTTTAATCATTTGCCCAGATCTTATGTTACCTTGCTCATAAATTGGGAAATACACGATTTTGTATTATCATCGTCGGCCAGAGGATAAATAGAATTGGTACACTAAATCGTGCTAAAATGCTGGACGATAGATGATTAAGTGTATGAATTTATAACTGTACAAATTGTATTCAGTTTAATCAAATTAACCCGACTCATTAAGGATTCGATTCACCTCTGACCCAGAGCTGAAACCCTACAATGGGTGCAGCTTGTTGCCTTCGGGTGACGTCTGCAATAATACTGCCCCTACTCCAGAATCTGAGGCATCCACCTCGACAACCAACTGGAGGGAAGGGTCAGGCTATAGGAGAGTCAGGCTATAGGAGAATTGGGGCTGAGATTAATCGTCTCTTTAGTTCACAAAATGCCCTGGATGCTTGTACAGTCCAGGCAAATGGGATCTTTACTTTGAAACCCACTAAAACCCAGCAAAAAAACAATTGCTGGAGGTCCTTACGGGTGGTTGGAATGAGCCAGTCAGACTGTATTTCTCAGCTTTGACGGAGAGCTGGTTCTCAAAAATCTGCTAAAGCACCCGGAGAACATGCATGTTCTTCTAAGGAGTGGGAGAAGATTTAAATGTTGTCCAGGCAAACAAAAGCAAAGACATTGATAAAGTCTCTAAGAATGTTGTTTACCAGGGCTTTGAAGACTGCTTTTGCATTAGCCAGCCCAAAAGGCATGACCAGATACTTAGAGTGACCGGACAGGGTGTTGAAGGTTTGAAGGCAGTTTTCCATTCATCCCCCCACCTGATCCTAACTAGGTGGTAGGCACTGTGGAGGTCCAATTTGGTGAAGACTTGGGCTCCTTGCAGGAGGTTCAAGGCTGTGGACATCAGGGGCAGGGAATAGTGGTTCTTGATGGTATAATCAATACAATACTTTCTCCTTGGCCACAAAGAAGAAGCCAGTCTCTTCAGGTGATGATGAGGGTCTGATGATACCGGCGACTAAAGATTCGAAGATGTACTTGTCCATAGCGTCCCTTTCATGTTGGGTGTACTTGAGTCAGTACAGATGTCCCCTGAATGGAGTGGTGCCAGGAAGGAGGTTGATCGCACAGTCAAGAGATTGCCCAAGACTTGCTGAACACCATCTTGAGATCAGCGTAATCATGCGGGACCGTGGAAAGGTCAGGGAACTCCTCAGAAGAGGTTGTTACTAGAGTGGAGCAGAGCGCAGACTTGAGGTTTGGCAGTGGGGCCAGAAGAGGCCAGGCAGAGGGGACTCCATCCAAGGATGGCGTTGTTCCGTCAATCTATCTGTGGATTATGGCGGATTAACCAGTAACAAACAAGAACCAGCTGGGATTAAGCCTTTTGAATGACCAGGAATGATATCTCTTCCGAATGTAGGACATTTTCCCGATGTCCTCAGGGTGACTGGGATTCGCCGGGTAATTGGAGAAAGAAGTGTTCCATCGAGGGGTCAGATTGACACAGTGGTTCTAAGGGGAGAGTTGGCATGTCCAGTTCCTTGACCTTTGTGGCACAGATTCTGGACCGACGCAAAATCAATGAGGGCATGAAGAACGCAGGACTGATTATCCAAGAGGAGCATTACAGGGAGAAGTGAATGGTCTCTAGGCGACTGTGCTTGCAACACCCCCTCCAGTGTGCCTATGTCCAATCTGCCACAGTAAAGGCATGGCACCACTCGAATCTGACATTGCAGTTCCTCTGTAGGGTGATGATATAAAACACCTTTGAGCATTCAGAGAGGAAGTTTGAGGGTTATGGTTCGATGAGAGACAAGAGGAACAGGCAGGGTCGAGAACGACACTAGAGTATACAGAAAACACTGGGCAAAGGTAAACACGGGGCACATGAGCAGGACTGAATGTTTCTCTCTGTGTGCTTATAAAGCCGAGAGATAATTGAGGGTCAAGGTCCTGAGTAACTGAGCCGAAGGTCGGCGGATCGAGCCCCAGCTCCACCCTCTTGTGCCCTTGAGCAAGGCCCTTAACATTATCTGCCTGCTCCAGGGGCACTGTATCTTGGCCGACCCTGCGCTCTGACCCCAGTTACGCTGGGATATGCAAAGAAGGAATTTCACTGTGCTGTATATGTATATGATATATATTCGTATATATGACAAATAAAGGCTTAACTTCATGTGTGTGAGCGACAGGTAAGCGCGCAGGAAGAAAAATTCAGGGTGGAGTTTAGGGTCTGGAGGTGCTGGGTTGATCTGTCTGGCTTGTGACAATTTTATAATCAAAGCAAAATTAAACTGGGAGCCAGTGCAATGTGCATAAGATAGGGGTGATGTGGTTATAATGATGGTTCTAGTAAGGTCTCTATCTCTTGAGGCAGGAAGGAAAAGCATGGAGTAGTTTTCGCATTCTGTTTTGATGTTATATTTCTGATCTTAGTAATATTTGCAAGATGAAAGAAATCTGAAATGGAAGACTAGTGTCAAGATTTACCCCAAGGTCTTTTTACAGCTGCAAATGATAAATCAGGAAGGCCATTCAAAGGAGTTATGTAAACAGAAAGCTTACATTTAACTGTGTGTGGTCCATATATTTCTGATTTGGAACTAAGTAGACTCATGTTAATAAGTATCCACTGTTTATCCATAACACGTTCCACGTTGGTGTTTCTGATTGGCCTTTGCTTAAATATACAACAGTGAAAACCAGTACAATACCTACAAAAGATGAAATTACTTATTACGTACCTGTTTGCCTGTTACCCAGAGGTGGCATATATGAACAGTTTGACAGCAAAAATTTAAGTCTCTTAATCATTTTGACACATTATTTTTCTCATACACACAATGTTGTCTATAAAAAAATGTTAATTTGAAAACCATTCCACCACCCTATATTAGAAGATTTAAATCTACACATTTAAAACAAACTATGTCAGTAAGTGGCCTGGTTTTTGAGCAAAAGCTAATCATTATGACAAGCCAATCACATTCCTTATTTCTGTCATGTGATCAGTCATGTGATTTTTGAAGAAAGTTGAAACTAAGAAAATGTTTATGTTTATACTCTGCCATAGCAGACTGGCATATCAGTCATAATAAGTAATTGGCATCACTTAACATCTGTGATATGTTCTGTGAAAAAAGAAATTATTCTATATGGACATTGTGCAAACACCATATTATATACGAAACAAAACTATTTGGGATAATGTACTGTAAACCCTGTGCTAAAGTTAGTTTATAGTGCCTTCCTAGTTGATACATCTCTTTTTTCCCCTCTTGCTGGCTCTAATACTAGTACACTCTAAAAAATGCTGGGTTGTTTCTGTAAACACATCGTTGGGTTGTTCATGCTGGGTCAAAATTCTGGGTTATTTCCGGGACTTTAAACACATGGTTGGGTTGGGTAACGCTGGGTCAAATGAGATGTCATTTACAAATGAACACCTGGTTGGGTTATTTTGACCCAACAACTGGTTTATTCTTTATTTCTCCAAACGGCAGCCTGCAAAATGTTTTAAATATTACTGTTATTATGTCATAAAGTGTAGTTGTTTAAGCGAGAATGTATGTGTGTACAGCTCAAAACATCAATCGGTTAATAAAGATCGCGTCTATTTTAAAAAGTGCCCCAACGATTTCAGAGATTCTCCACACAATCTTACAGTGCTCCGCGGTTATGTAGCCGCAAAACATAGCCTCATTGTAAAGCGTTGAGGGGATTCAGAACAAAAGTCACAGACACGAGGGCTGATGCAGACACAAAAAATATCTTTAATTCCCTTTTTTTCTTTCTGCGCCGGGACAAACAAAGGGTGCAGATAAACGGGACAACAAAAGAGAGCCAAAAGTGAAACTAAAAAAAAGTCTTTGCGCAGTACCAGGGCTCTGTCGTTTTAGGCTGAATAGGAAGAGTAGGCGAGATCGCAGAGGTGACAGCTCCCCATGTGTCCTCCTGCCTCGGGCGCGCTGGCAAGAGATGCTGTGGGCGCCTGAGCGGGGGAGACACGCTCGGCTTTGAGAGGCGTGCAACGGCGTTGTCCCTGTCTCAGAGAAATACGCGGAGGCCGGATCTCAGTGCTGTCCGAATCTTCAGACAAGGAAAAACCACGTAAGCATTTTAGTTTTAACTTCCTACTCACCGGCATACACCACTGGGGTCCTTTTATAGGGGATGGCAGGCGATTTGCTGTGGCCGATGCCGGTGATTTGTGGCGCCCCGCCCCTTTTTGAGCCCGTTGGTAGCTGTCCGTGGTGCTGACTTCCTTTGATAAATAGCGGCTTTTTGGCGAGTGAGGAGTTGCTTTTCCATGGGGCGCGCTGGTTATCAGCCCGTCGCCACACTCATCTTGGCACAAACTTCTGAAAACGACCGCTAGCTGTGGTGTCTCTGCAGTGGTTAAAACAGCGGATTTTTTTGGTTATGGTATAATATATCACGGCTGTGTACGCTGCGTTCTATTTGCATTATACCCGGTGTCCTCAAACCCTCCAGTGTGCACTTCCAAGTCAAGTCCGCTCTTTGTGTTTTTGGAATTGAGACACAGCATGAGGAACTTTCTGGATTCTTCACTTCTGAAGCGGGGAGCATGCCACTTAATGCTGGCAGTATTTTATGGTAAGTTTATATACATTTTTACCTAAATTTTAAATGTTGTATTTGTGTTAGGAGCAAACTCATTTTCATGTTTATTCGCTTTTCCACCTTTTTAGTCGCACTTTGATATGGGGGTGTGAGGAGTTCATGTTTTAATATTCTGTGCCAACAGTCGGCTATAGTATATTTTATAATAAAAGTGCGTTTGTAGCACACACAAATAAAAAAAAATTACTAAATGTAATCTTAAATGTAATTTTAGGTAAATTACTAGTAATCTTCACTAAAGCTGTGTGTGTGGAAAGTCTCTTGGCATATTTTATAATATTTAATAGGTGTCAGAAGAATCTATTGAGATAAGTTTAATGACAGTCTTAATATGTCTTTTGTTACTGTCATGTTAGAACATGTTCCCCTCCCAGACAGAGAGTCGGGCTACTACAGTCAGTACCTTTTGGTGCCCAAGAGAGGGGGAGGGCTGCGTCCGATCTTGGATCTTTGCGGCTTGAACTGCTATCTCAGAAATCCAGATTCAAAAGGTTGACTGTCAAAATGATTGTTTCTCAAATCCAACTAGAGGATTGGTTGTGACAATCGATCTCAAGGACTCATATTTCTATAGAAATATTGCCACAGCACAGGAAGTTCCTGAGGTTCGCTTTTGGGGGCGAATCTTACCAGTATTGGGTCCTTCCATTTGGCCTAGCTCTGTCACCCCGCACATATACAAAATGCATGGATGCAACTCTGGCTCCTTTATGACTCCAGGGCATCCGTATTTTGAATTACATAAACGACTGGCTGATTCTGGCCCAGTCTTAGGAGCTAGCGCTTCGACATCGGAATGTCGTCCTAGCCCATCTTCATTCTTTAGGATTGAGACTCAACGTCACAAAAAGCGTTCTCCTTCCTGTTCAGAGGACAACATATTTGGGTGTCACATGGGATTCGGTCACAATGCGGGCACAGTTGTCTCCTGCTCGTGTCAAATCCATTCTCAACACCCTGAAGGAAATCAAGCTAGGCCAGAAGGTCACTGTTCATCACTTTCAAAAATCTTTAGGCCTCATGGCAGCTGCGTCCACGGTGATACCTTTGGGCCTTCTGCACATGAGAGTGTTTAAGCTGTGGCTAAGAGCCAAGGGGTTTCATTCAAGGGCCAACCCCCAGAGGCTAATAAGGGTTACGCGCCGGGGGCTTCATACCCTTTCTATGTGGTTCAGACCCCAGTTTCTGACTTTGGGTCCCACTCTAGGTCCGTCTTGTCGTCGCAAGATGCTAACGACAGACGGTTCCCTCACGGGCTGGGGTGCGGTCTTGGATGGCCGTCCAGCACAAAGGAGCTGGAGAGGTCATCTTCTCGCGTGGCACATCAATTGCCTCGACATGATGGCTCTGTTTCTGGCCCTGAAACACTTCCTCCAGCAGTTGAGAGGCTACCATGCCCTAGTGCGGGTGGACAGCACTGCGGTAGTCTCGTACATAAATCGCCAGGGTGGACTGTGCTCGCGCGGCTTGAACAAGCTAGCGCACCAGGTTCTGCTTTTGGGCACAGGACAAGTTCCTGTCCCTCAGGGCGATTTACATTCCAGGGCATATGAATGTAGGAGCAGACTTGCTATCCAGACAAGCTGTAAAACATGGGGAATGGAAACTCCACCCTGAAGTAGTCAGTCAATCTGGGAAAGATTTTACGTAGCAGAGGTGGACCTCTTTGTCTCACAAGAGACAGCACAATGTCCCCTTTACTACTCTCTGACTCCTCCAGCTCCCCTGGTTTTGGACGCGATGGCCCACACGTGGCCCAGGTTACGCCTTTATACGTTTCCACCGATAGTTCTGCTCCCAGGAGTCCTGGCGAGGGTCCGTCAACACGGCTTGCGCCTCTTATTGATAGCGCCCCATTGGCCGACCAGAGTGTGGTTCTCGGATCTTATATCTCTCCTCGACGGCTCACCCTGGGTGATTCCAGTGAGGAGGGATCTTCTGTCTCACGCGCAGGGGACAATACTTCATCCCCGGCCCGAGCTCTGGAACCTTCACGTTTGGCCCCTGAATGGACCAACTAAGACATGCTGGGCTTTCAGCCAGCGTAATTGAAACCATTTTAAGTGCCAGGGCTCCCTCCACTAGGAGAACTTATGCCCTCAAATGGAGTGTATTTGAAAATTGGTGCATGGCAAGACATGTAGACCCAGTTCACTGCCAGATTGTTTCAGTGCTGTAGTTTCTGCAAGAAAGGTTGTCCTAGGGCTTATGCCCTAGTACGCTCAGAACGTACGTAGCTGCTATTTCGGCTCGTCACGCTCTGAATGATGGGGTTTCTGTGGGGAAGCACCATTTAGTTGCCCGTTTTATTCGTGGAGCTAAACGGTTGAAGCCGCCCACTAGAGCGACGGTCCCTTTGTGGGACTTAACTATCGTACTCGAAGGCCTGGCCGACACCCCTTTCGAACCACTAGAGTCAGCGCCTGTCAGGCTTCTGCCTCTTAAGATGGTTTTTCTTATGGCTATTACTTCTAAAGCTATTCTGCATCTTCACCCGAACTATCTTCCAAGGTTCCATTCTCGACCATGCACCCAGTTGTTCTTGAGGCCTTCTGTCCTCCGCCTTTCACAGCTCCGGAGCAGGAAAGACTTCACTTACTGTGTCTAGTACGTGCTCTTAGGATCTACGTCCACCGCACTAGCCAGTGGCGTACGTCAGAGCAGTTCTTTATTTGCCATGGGGGTCTGCCATTAGACAGACTCTAGCCTAGCCTCTGGCCCTAGCCTATGAGGCGCGTGGTCACACTTCGCCTCTGGGAATCAGGGCTCACTCAACCAGGGGGATTGCCTCATCAATTGCCTTGGCAAGAGGCGTCCCCCAGCAGCAGGTATGTGATGCGGCGGGCTGGTCCTCTCCACACACGTTTGTTAGATTTTATAGTCTGGATGTCAATGCTACTCCGGGTTCATGGATCCTTCAGTCAGCATCCCAGAGCTAGGTCTGAGACCTCCTCGGCTTGTGCGCACACGCTACACAACCTGGGGGTCCAGACACTTGCAGTGCGGCGGCGTTGGTATTCTCGTTCCCATAGCGTTTTCACGCAGCATTGAGTGTAGCTTTTGAAAGGGAACGTCTCGGGTTACTTGACTGTAACCCTGTTCCCTGATAAAGCGGGAACGAGATGCTGCGTTCCGATGCCGCACTGCTGGCGTGCCTGGACGTCCTTCAGACAAAATTGACCTGAGGATGTTTCCGGTTCACTCCTATTTATAACCTGCAGGTGCACCTTATTCGGTGACGTCATGCCTGGCACAGGTTATAAGCCGAAGGTATTCGGCGGGTTTGACATGCACAGGCTTCACAACCGGGCAACAAAGAGATGTTCCCATAGCGTTTTCACGCAGCATCTCGTTCCCGCTTTATCAGGGAACAGGGTTACAGTCAAGTAACCCGAGACGTTTCCTGTTATCCCTCACATGTTAAATAGTAAGGTAAATTATTCAAAAATATACACTAAATTCATGTTCATGTTATGTATTTTTGTGTATTGACAAGAACATTTTTTTTGCAATAAATGCATATGTAGCTGTACGTCCTTAACAAAAATGCTCAACGTAAATGTTAGTTATATTGCAACACTAAGTGATGCTGTTTAATCCATAGGTGGACCAACATGATGAGGATGATATCAGCAAAATATGGAGATGACTGGAGCATTGTTCCATGTTGTGTTCCTTGGGGATGAGACAAGAGGGACCTGACAGACCTTTTCCATTGTTGGAGGCAATGCTATTCATACAGACTCTTTGGTGAAGGCTGTTTTTTTGTCATTGATGTTAAGAAGTGTCTTCTCACCTGGGAGTTTCTCCAGCATACTGTACAGTAGATCAGATTGATTGACACGAGTACTCATCTAATGTCATTACATTTTTGAAGACAACAGTTTTTTCAGCCTACATTTAATCAATAGTATTTAAAAATAGTTTTATTATTTTTGTTTTTAATGTCATTTTTGAAGAAAATTAAATAGTTCAATTAAATAATTAAATAATGGATAGTTAAAATATTAAGATGGGAAATATTTGTGTCATGTGGGCATTATAAGATTTGTATTGAAAACTTCTATATAAAAAGTTGTTAAGCATTGTATTAAATGCAAAGAAATGCCATTCAAATCAGATTTACAGGGGTCTCTTGGTTTTGTTTTACAGTGTGTTTATGTTACAGTACATTTATTTTAACAAATGGTCATCTTAAGATTATATGGTTTTGCCTGACAAGTTATTCACATTTTCTTATTCTGTGACTATATATTTACATTATGTGAAGTTGTGTACATTTAGTGTTTTTTTTGAAAATAAAAAAATCAAATGGAATGTGTCATGCTTTGAGACAATGACCATTGTTAAAAGCGCTATAGAAATAAAATGTCAACCCAGCAAGAATGTTAATTTTACCCACTGGTTGGGTCAAATAAAATAACCCAACACTTTAACATTTAACCCCTAGAGTGTCAATTTAACCCACTGGTTGGGTCAGATGAACAACCCAGAAATCTGGGTTAAATGGTACAACCCAGCACTTGGGTCAAAACAACCCAGCGCGCGTTCTGTCATGGGTTATGGTTGGGTTGTTTTTTAACCCAGCAGTTTTTAAAGTGTACTGCATTTGGAGGACTGCAGGGGATTTGGGAGCCATGGTGAACTTATGGTTATATTTTTTTATAATAATTATGTTTTAAAAAATGATGCCAGAGTGATTTAAAACACTTGAATGATTCTGAAAAAAAAAAAAAAACTGATCCTGATACAAAAATGAAGCCATACACCACAGAGACATAACATTGGTCACAGGCCAGTATTTGTTTTAGGTCATTTCACACTTTATTCAGTGCTTAAAGCGGAAGTTTGATATTGGCTCATAATTGGACAGCTGGCAATGGTAAAATAATTTTTTTAAATAAGGTTTGATAACTTAAAAGATTAGTTACACACTAAAAAATGCTGGGTTGTTTTTATTACCCAAACGCTGGGTTGCCTCTGTTGGGTAATATTTCTTTGTTATTTACAGGGACTTGGGTACTTTTTGTTTAACCCAGTTTGCTGGGTTGGAGTTGGGTCAGCTAGTGACAGCTAACATCACAGATCAGACCGCCCCTCCCCCGAAGTTCACCGGTGTATTCAGTGGCTGTGTCAGCTTCGTGTCTTTTTTTCTTCCTCCTCACGCATTTAAGAGGAAATGTATATGTTCAATATAAGGTCTGTATATACACTTTGTGACATTTATTACTGTTATTTATTACTATATGTGACATTTATTACTGTTACCGTGTTACACTCAAACTTTCAGCCTGGTCTGTGCTATAACATGCTAGTTTATCTGACAATGTCTGCTAACTAGCCAAACCAAAGAACCCTACCTGTGTATGAAAGAAACTGCAAAAATGTCTGAGCTAAATCTGATCTACTGCCAGCATGACGCTAGCATTTAGCTAGGTTGCTAGCGTTAGCAAACACATAAAATAGCTGAGGTGTTACAAAACACTAATCATCTTACAAATATGCATTCTAGCCAACCCTCTCGAATTTTTCCATAAACTTTTACTTTCTTTCTTTCTAAGGTTGGAACCAACACCGTGGAATATCTGTCAGTCGAGGCCGAACTCCTACATCCTGATGTTGGGAGATAATGACTAGCACTGCTCTCAGGCATTAGTGCTTCTCAGTAACAGTATAGTAATGATGTCGCTGTTGAACTTGTTTTGTATTATCTGATCTTGTGCTTTTGAAAAATAAATATTTTTCTATGTTTTGTACAATTAATTGGGTGTGTTTATTGCATATATGTATGGTTTGCAAAACTTAGTGTTTTCTTTTGTAATAGACCAGTATATTAAAGTAATTTAACTGTTTAAACTTTTTTTACCCATAGACATGTAAAACATAAAAATAATAATAACCTATTTGTAAGGTAGGATTAACTCAGCATTATAGTTAAATATGACCTAGCATTTGGATTGAATATTTTACCCATCTTGCTGGGTTAAATTAACCCAGCATGTAGTTGGTCCAATATTTATCCAGCAGCTGGGATAAACACAACCCAGTTTGGGTTGTTTTTAACCCAGCATTTTTTAGAGTGTACATACTAGTTTTAAGGAAATAATTAATTTTTAGGATTATTTTTTATTTTCTATTAGGGTAAAGAGATACCTCTCTATAAAAAGTATTATGAGATTTTTCATAGAATAGGAAGTTCTTCTTCCATGATCTTTGACCAGTTTTGTTTGATACCAGTATTATAATTATTTTAGTGTTTTTTTTAGGTGAATTACTTAGATTATAGAGGACCCTAAGCATTCAGTCCTATGATCAGGATGATGACAATGATCGAATCAAAATGGATTACTTTGGAGGATTATTGAAATTATTTTAAAAAATCTATGAATGACACAAATGTGCATTTCTTGGTTTTTGTGTGATACTTGCCATCATAAATTACTATAAGACCTCCTCCTCTGCAAGCTAGGCAAGACTAATGCATAAAACCAATATATATATTGTAGTATTTTAAATGGGGAGACAATGCTCAACGCATTGTTCGCCATTTATGTAGGGTTTCATCTCTGGTTCAGAGGTGAATTGAATCTTTAAGGATTCGAGTTAATTTTGTTAAACTTAATTAAAATTTATAGCGTACACTTTATCAACTACCCGACCAGCGTTTAGTATGATTTAGTGTAACTTACCAATTCTGTTTATCTCGCGGCCGACGACGATAAGACAAAATCTGGTATTTACCTAATTATGAGCAAGGTAACGTAAGATCTGGGCAAATGTTTAAACTTTAAAATACATGACCAAGACAACAGTTCTTTATAAAGAAACAAGAATTTATTTGAACTAATCTACGATACATGAAGCTATGCTACTTGAACACACGCAGGCACGCACACACACACACACACACACACACACACACACACACACACACACACACACACACACACACACACAAACATACCAACAGTTTGCAGAGTGAAAGTTAAGGAAGTTCATCTAGTACTGTTTACCAAAGAAAGTCACAAGAACAGAGTCTTGGGTTTAATTTTATGGTTTTAGTTATGAAACGAGCACCATTTTCAGCAAGGTATGCAGCTTTGTTTGTATACTTGCATTACGTTTCGTTCGCATGGTTCGCCTCCAATGAAGGGAATCACGGCGTTGCTGATTGGTTGGTGCTGTGGTTGAAATGACGTCTTTCAGGAAAGCCCTTCCACGCGCTCTGGAACTTCTTCAGTGGGTTTCTTCGTTGCAGTTCTGGCACGAAGTCTCATTGAAAGTTCTTGGAGAGCGGATGACGTCAGCGAAGTCGGCGTAGCGCTCGCAAGGGGCGGAAGCCCGAGTGGCGAGCTTGCTTTCTTCAGATGGTCATGATGACGATGTGACGAAAGAACGACAAAAGAACGTGTTTGGACGAGTCCGGACATTGAGTTTTGTCCCTGTGTGTCAGTCCGTCCCACGGATGATTGGTCCAATCGGATGTGGTTGCGGGGCTTAGCCACGCCTCACTTGGTTCCCCCTTTTGTGCATACATTAGGCCGGGTTTACGGGTGTCACGTGGGGCCAAGCCGATTATGCTTTTAATTACCTTTATAAAGTAATTTTACTTGAGCTCTTGTTCATGCAACCAATTTTCCGTGTACTTTACAGTTTTCAATCGATACCGCACATTCCCTATCTTACACACTCATTTATAGCTTTGTTCAATAAAACAGGGTTTGTAAATGCTAATAATACCTTTTAAAGTTATGTAGAATAAGTAAACATGACATACAGATATAAAACATACTGAATATATGTTTCTAGCAATTTTATCCTATTGGCACCATTAAAGATTGCTTAAATAGTGTCTCTGCTGTATTCCTCTTTGTTCTTTGAAAGCCATTTAGAGAACGCATGTGTCCTGGGGTTACTGAGATGTTCAAAGTGTGACTTGTGTTTGTATGAATAGTGTGTGAATGAATTAATGCAGCTAGCACATACTAAGTTTTATCCAGTGGTTCTCATCGTCATTCCTGGGGGAATCACCTGCCCTTTATGTTTTAGTGTTGGCTCAGCTCCCAGTACACTTGATTTAACTAATTAGTTAATTAACAGCCTTTTCTGAATTGAAGTGGGTGTGATAGAGCAGGTGAAAGAAGGCCAGGCGTTAAGAATCACTGGCCCTCTTGTCTGCTCCTTTGCTCTTGATTGTCATTTAGTACATTCTAAATTGTTGAATTAATAAAATAAAGTTTTTTTTTTATAATGCTCTCCTGTAAAGAAAATATTCCCACTATTAAAAGACCTAATCTGTACAATTACAGCTCATATTAAGCATTGTTTATAATTTTAATAAAAAGGTCCTCAATATAAATCAGGTGTGTGTTCCTCTTAGAATTACTTAAGAATTGCAACAATGCTTTGGATAATACTGTCATATTTATGTATTTGATATCGCCCTATAGTGCCATTGCATAATTTTATAAGGGTATGTCCAGCCAATTTCTAACTAATCATGGTATATTTTGGATACATCAACAGTCAGACAGTGATGCTGGACTTAATACTGCTCCTTGCTCGAGCCAGTACTGTGCAAGAAAAATCTGCCAAGTTCATGGTTAGAATCCTGTGTAATTAGACACTTTTCAGCCAACTTCACTTCAGCTAACTCCTAGAGAGTTGTCTGACTAGAGTGTTCTTTCCTTAACTTTTAGGTCTGAATAACAATTCTTGTATTTACTTTTTACTCAAATCTGAATACATCCTGTGCATTTTAAATTTACATTTATACAAGGGAGCCTAAAATTGACAGAAATCAGCGAGTTAACTTTTCAAACAAAAGGGAACTCAAATTCAAACTGTAAAACATAATTCTTGTATACAGAGAGCCCAGTCAAACGTTAAGTTATCCGTTAAACAAACAACAAATAATGAGGCAAGGTGCCATAATGATTAGTACTGTGGCCTTGCATCTCCAGAGTCAATGGTTCGATTCCACCTCGGTCTGTGTGTATGTAGTTTTCATGTTCTCCTCGTACTTGGTGAATTTCTGCTAGGAGTAGGCTAAATTCAATTTAGGAGTGTTCCTAAATTGGCCATAGAGTGTGCCTTGGGATGGATTGGTACTCTGTCCAGGGTATACCTCACCTCATGCAAAAATGGGATAGGCTCCTGTCTTTTGTACAGAATAAACGGTATGGATAATGAATGGATGAATATTTTCCATTCAGTAACATTTGCCATTCAGTTTTGCATGGCAAAATCCTGTCAACAGTTATATTTTATTTAAAAATAGGTTTCCTTCTTAGATATTCATCCTCAAGTGATATTGACAGAACATTTTTAGGGAAAATGTTTTAAGGAAAAACTATACTCAATATAATATAATATAATATAATATAATATAATATAATATAATATAATATAATATAATATAATATAATATAATATAATATAATATAATATAATATATGTAAAGACACATAAGTCTATGACGGGAGTACCAGTGCAAACATACAAACAGAATTTCTCTTTATAAGACCCCATGGTGCCTCTAGTTTTAGAGTATTTGTCTAAATTGCATTTTTATACTTCACCCACACTAGATGATATCTTTGCAGGCTTGTTATAAATTATTATATTCTCCTTTCATCCTGTGGAAAATATAATATCCACTGATAACACCCATTCCTCAGCTATTGTATCTATAATCCATGGTAAATACTAAACATGTTCAGTATGTACAGCTGGCAGCACAGTGGTGTAGTGTCTGGACCAGGGTCCGGGCTCGATTCTTGCCTCTGTGTACATGGAGTTTGCATGTTCTCCCCGTGCTTGGTGGGTTTCCTCCGGGAACTTTGGTTTCCTCCCACAGTCCAAAGACATGCAGATTAGGCTAACTGGCATTCCCAAATTGCTCATAGTATGTGAATGAGTGTGTGAGTGAGTGTATGTGTGCGTGCCCTGCAATGGATTGGCAATCTGTCCAGAGTTTACCCCGCCTCATGCCCTAAGCCTCCTGGGATAGGCTCCAGGTGACCCTTACTACAGGATAAAGCATTATAGACATGAGTAGAATATATTATAGAATTATAGAATGAGTGAATGAAAGTGAGAATTTACAGCTCACCATTCTATAGTATGGGGAAATTGCAAGATCCTCTGTCAAAAATATCCATGTGCATGTCTGGGTGCGTGAGAACTGTCCAAATGATGTGATGAGATATAAAGTGAATTTCTGGTTAAAAATGTTAGGTTTTTTTTTTTTTTACAAATGAACATCTAAAATTCGTGCCATGGATTTGTATTTAGCCCCTCTGAGTCAATATTTTGTACAACTACTTTTTGCTGCAATTACTGCTGCAAGTCCTTTGGGGTATGTGTCTACCAGCTTTATATGTGTCTACCAGCAAAATTGTTGCCCATTCTTTTTTTTTTAGTTGCTCAAGCTCAGTCAGATTAAATAAAGAGTGTCTGTGAACAGCAATTTTTAAGTCTTTCCTCAGATTTTTGCTAAAGCATTTAGGTCTGGACTTCGACTGGGCCATTCTAACACATGAATAAGCTTTGATCTAAACCATTCCATTGTAGTTCTGGCTGCATGTCTAGGGTCATGGAAAGTGAATCTCTGCCACAGTCTCTATCAGGTTTTCTTATAAGATTACCCTTCATTTGACTTCTTCCATCTAACCATAGCTCTGACCAGCTTGAAGAAAAGCATTCCCACAACATGATGCTGCCACCACCATGCACAGTGTTAGTTTTCTGCCACATATAATATTTTGCATTAAGGCCAAAAAGTTCCTTTTTGTTCTCATCTTACCAGAGCACATACTTTGCAATTTTAGCTATGTCTCCCACATAGCTTGTTGCAAACTGCAAACAGGACTTATGGCTTAAAAAAAAAGGTGGACTACCATGTCTTGGTAGGTTTGCAGTGGTGACATACTATTCCATTTTCACACGATGGATTGGACAGTGCTCGGTAAGTACTCTGTGATGCTTGGGAAATATTTTTTATAACATAACATAACCCTGCTGTAAACTTCCTCACGACTTTATCCCTGACCTTTCTATTGTGTTCCTTGGGCTTCATGATGCTGTTTATTCACTAATGTTCTCTACTAAACCTTTGAGATCTTCAGAGAACAGAGAACAGCTGTATTTATATTGAGACTAAATTAAACACAGGTGGACTCTATTTACTAATTATGTGATGAAGGCAGATGATTCCACTGGATTTTAGTTATTAACGATTTACCTTTTTTTTTTCACTTTACAATTATGTGCCATTTTCTTTTGGTTTATCACATATGATCCTGATTAAATACATTTCAGTTTGTGGTTATAAGTTGACAAAATGTTAAAATGTTCAAGGGGTATACATACTTTGCAAGGCAAGGTATATACAAATTGTTCATAAGTAAGGAAAAGGTATTATACATATTTAGCCATTCATAAAAAATACAACCCACCTTTTTGATTCCCAAAAATTCTGATTCTGCACACCTGTGTGCACTTTCACCACACTCACTGAAACACTCCTGGGTCACAAATTTACATGGTGAAATTTTGCTCCAGAGCCTTTTCTTATTTTTTGCCCATTTCTCTGGGTTTGGCCCTAACCTAGTTAATCACTATTTTAGATTAGTATGGTATACATTGCTGATCACCTGGCCTTCTGCAGGTTTATGATTTCTGATTTGTACCTGATCCTTCTGTATCTTCATTGATTACTATTGGGAAAAAACCTAAACCTGCTCTCATGCTCTTATTTCTGTCATTCATGTGGACAGAAAAATGCAAAACATCTTTTTTGCTGCACTTTATGTTTTTCAAGGTCCGAACTGTTAAAATTATGCACATTCAAAGCACAATTAAACATTTTTGCCTTATATCTTCCACTGTACTCACTGTAGTAAATCAGAATCAGAGTGACTTTCCTTCAAACAACTAATGCATATTCATAACTTGAACATATTTATCAGTCTGTGTAAACAAAATTTCATTCCAGATGGAGTGAACATGTGTGTGTGTCCAATGCGACTCAATTTTGTGTGATATGTGAGCACATGGCTACATACGCCTTCTGAAGACAGACTCAATGTCTCTGACATCAGTCTAGTCTGGTATGCAGCCAGAGAACAAGGTGCAGGACAAGGTGACCTTACACAAACATACACACATATACAAACCTGTCTCTCCATGTCTAATTTGTTTATTATAGGAGTGGCATACATCTTAAATTTATCATCTTTACGCCAACAACTACAAATGATCTTCCTCCCATTCACTGCCTCAACAAAAGATCTAGTAGTTTGTGTGGGTGTTTGCATGGACAAAAAAGTAATGTTCTCTTCCGATGGATGCAGAGAAACCTGACAGTTATTTTTGGCAGCCATGTTGTATTTCACAGTCAGCAGCAGCTACACAGACAGATGGTGGAAGGTGGTGGGAGGAGGAATATACCAATATTTAAAAAGATTCAAAGAGAAAAGCATGCGTGTGAAATTGTTTAAATAGCATGGTAGTGTTCCATAGCTTTAAAAGTGCTGGAGTCCAACTATTGACTGGATGTTAAAACAAGTTGTTTTTTGATGGCTTTTGAGATTTTATGTGGTGAAACAAGGTAATATATGTAATGTTATTTTATTTTCTAATATTTTAAACATTATGTTATGGCACAGTGGCTTAATGGTTAGCATTGTTGCTTTGCATCTCCAGACTCCTTTGTGTACATGGAGTTTGCATGTTCTCATCATGCTTGATCGGTTTCCTCTGGGTACTCCGGTGTTTCCTTTTACAATCCAAAGATATGCATATTAGGCTAATTGGCATTCCTAAATTGCCAATAGTGTGTGTATGTGTGTGTGAAATAGATTGGCACACACATACACACCAACCTCCAGGGTGTACACTGCCTCATGCCTTAAGTTGACTGGTATGATATATAGTGTTGGGTGTAACGCGTTAGAGTACTCGGATTACTTTTTTGATGTAATGAGTAATCTAACGCGTTAGCTCTACATTCTCCGCCAATCAATTACTACAGTTACTTTAATCTGTTAAAAATGTAATCTGTTATTAAGACAATTTATGTAATGCGTGATCCAGACAGCAGTCAATCCCAATCCATTAGTGTGTGTGTGTGTGTGTGTGTGTGTGTGTGTGTGTGTGTGTGTGTGTGTGTGTGTGTGTGTGTGTGTGTGTGTGTGTGTGTGTGTGTGTGTGTGTGTGTGTGTGTGTGAGAGAGAGAGGAAGTTATCCTACAAGCCCCGCCACTCGAGGGCACTGGTGGCTCAGAGGGCTAAGGCACTGAGTTACTGATCGGAAGATCGGCGGTTCGATTCCCAGCTTAGCCAGGTTGCCATTGTTGGGCCCTTGAGCAAGGCCCTTAACCCTAACTGCTCCAGGGGTGCTGTACCATGGCTGACCCTGCGCTCTGACCCCAGTTACACTGGGATATGCGAAGAAGGAATTTCACTGTGCTGTAATGTATATGTGACAAAAATAAAGGCTTTTTTTAATAACCCTCCCCCCTCTGTTATTCCTGCTGTTATACCCCTATCTCACCTACGCGGTTTGACTATGCGCGGAAAGATGGAAACCTAATCCTGATGAACCGTACTTACGGCCCCCCACGCGAAACCGCGTAGGTGAGATAGTGGAGTAGTTAATAAATTATGGGCCAAACTTCGCTGAGTGATGACGGTAGAATAATTATAAAGGTCTTGACTAAAACAACATGCATGAGGAAGCACAAAGGAGTTTTCATTTTCTGCAGTGGAAAAGTACTCTAGTTACTTTTATCAGAAAGTAACACAGTAATGTAACGGATTACTTTTTGAAGGCAGTAATTATGTAATGTAATTAGTTACTTTAAAAAGTAGCGTCACGCAACACTGTGTGTGTATATATATATATATATATATATATATATATATATATATATATATGTCTCTCCGTGTGTGTGTGTGTGTGTGTGTGTACGTGTATATATGTGTACACACACACACACACACACACAGGTATATAATTAATATATGTGATGTAATAAATGTAATTTAATTGTGCTGAGAGATGAGAAAACACTATAATATGCAGGCATTGAATGGCATCATCTAGGCAGAGTTAGTGTGTCATATGAAATTATCATTATTATTATTATTAGGGCCCGAGCACCGAATGGTGCGAAGCCCTATTGAAACCCGAAGGAATTATTAGAGCCCGAGCACCGACCGGTGCAAAGCCCTATTGAAACCGAAGGAATTATTATTATTATTATTCTGTATTCCTCACCGCGCCGAAAGAACTGCTAATTTGGGTGCCTGAACATGCTCGAAAACTCACCAAACTTTCTGGAAAATACTCCCCCGGTGAAAATTTTCGCGTGAAACTGTCGCCGTGAGTAGGCGTGGCCAAATGGCTCAGCAGCGCCCCCTGGGCATGAGATGTGGGTCCCTGTAAGACCTACAGACATGAAATTTGGTAGACTGATGTATCTTCCCGGCACGAGAAAAAAAAAGTCTACTAGAGGTCAACAGGAAGTCTGCCATTTTGGAAAAACTGTGAGATGTTGCGTTTCGCACATCTCGTATTTTGACAAACTCCTCCTAGGGGAATTGCCCGATCTACTTCAAAAATTCTCAGGATGCTCTTAAGGGGTCAAGGACTAAAAGTTATCAAAAGCTTTCATCTGGGTCACATGGTGTGGAATTTTACCCTCCCCCAACGCACAGGAAATTGATGTTTTTTTTGCCACTTTCTCCCACATACTTTTTCCAATGTGGACTAAACTTTACAGTCATGATGTTTGTTCGAGTCTGAACAGAATGATATGCCAATTTGACCATCTAGCTATAATGCCACCTACTGGCAGTAGCTTATGTCTTTTGCCTGATTTTTCCCCTTTCCACATGTCGTATTTTAACGAACTCCTCCTAGGGAAATAATGCAAGAAGTACCAAATTTTGCCACATGGTCCTGAACACATTGGTGAGGAAAAGTTATCAAAAGCTTTTATCAAAGTTCTATGGTCTGCCCAGGACGGGGCCGCAAATTAGATCCTTCGACAGTATAGAGACATTTGCTGTATTTCTTACAATCTTCCTCCAATCAAGCTCATACTCTAGATTTACATCAGGCCATGCACACCTTTCCTCATGCCACTGTCATCTTGAGTGGGCGTGGCCAAATGTCTCTGCAGCGCCCCCTAGATTGTGATTTTGGGTCCCTGTAACACCTAAAGGCATCAAATTCGGTAGACTCATGTATCTCCTCACCACAGGAAAAAAAGTCTCTTGGAAGTACTCTCTACGATGAACAGGAAGTCCGCCATTTTGGAAAAATTGCAAGATATTGCGTTTCGCACACGTCGTATTTGCACGAACTCCTCCTAGGGTAATTGCTCCATTAAGCACAAAATTTCTCAGATGGCTCTTAAGGGATCAAGGACAAAAAGCTTTTGTCTGGGTCACATGGTCTGGCTGTGGCGTCGCCACGAATTTGACCCTCCCCCCACGCACAGGAAATGGATTTATTTTTGCAGGTTTCTCTCACACACTTCATCCAATCTGAACAAAACTTTACAGCATCATTGACATTCACATTGTCATCTCATTGACATGCCAACATGATAACTCAGTCATAGCGCCACCGACTGGTATGAGGAAATTAATGGTTTCTACCTATTTTTGACCGTAATTCTGCTCAAATTCAAGGACGACATCAGAGACAACATGCAGGAGGTCAGTGTACAGCCCACATGGACTGCACCGCATACGAGGGCCCAATCATCGCTGCTTGCAGCTTTAATTATTATTATTATAAGCACCATCATATCATCATCATCATCATCATCATCATCATAAATGAAAAGTGTGCTGTTAGATATTTAAAAGTTTGGGATATCTTTTTAAAACAGCAAGCCTTTCTAGAATTTTCTACTTGTTTTCTTCAGACATTGCATGCTCTATGTGGTTTTCTGTAATCCTGTATGCCCAACTGGTAGCATTTCATTTGTGGAGCAGCTTGACTTGACGTGAAGATGGGCCTACATCTAACGCCTCTTTCCATGTACTTCACTCGAACAGGACAATCAGGAAAAGACAACACTTCAGCGCCACAACCAGCTCCACGCCTCACCACAGCTGGCAGCACATTTCACCATCCAGCCATAAAAGGCAAGCTGAGCATCAGTCTGGTGAGTAGCAGGTTTTGGGTGCGGAACTCACACCTGTTTTGTCTCTCTACAGCACATTTTCGGAATTCGTTTGAAATGCTTCTCCACAGAGCATGTTGCAGAGGAAAGACTAACTCCAGACTTCAGCTGCTTCTTATAATTCCTTGTCTTCAGCCTCTGTCAGCAGCAACCATCTCCCAGTTTAGGACATCAGTTGGCAATGTCCAAGGAACGGAATCCTCTGCATCTTCCTCCCTGACTTACAGCATCTCCTATTTTTCCCTTCACCTGTAGTGTACATGTAAATAGCCTTCCTGACAGTGTTTGGGGCTCAGGCACAGTTTCCCAGTTTAAAAGTAGATTCAAGATGCATCTCTTTAATCTTGCATACATGTAATTCATCCCATAACCTCATACTCCAGGACATCTATGCTGAATGGCAACTACGCTAATTCTTTCCACCTGCTCTTTATTTTCTACCCATCCTGAGACATCTGGAGATTGTGCCAGCTTCAGTAGACAGAGGCCAACCTTGTGATGATGATGGTTTGGAGCTACACATGCTGCTCCTGAGCTCCCAGTGATCCAGACCGCCTCTGCCCTATGCACCTGCTGACTCATACCTGTGGTGAACTGGACTCCATATTAGTTTAAATAACATCTGTTATGTTGAACTTCCAGCTGCATAACACACATGATGTTATATAATTCCCATTATCCGTTATCACCCAAAAGAGGATGGATTCGCCTGTTGAGTCTGATTCCTCTCCTCCCTTGTCATTGTCACCATCACCCTTGGCTTGCTCATCAGGGACAATCTCTTCATCATCTAGACACATTTTTCTCAATCATACACACTTCCATAAATTTTCTTTTCATTTTGTGGAGATGCTTTGAGACAATGACCATTGTTAAAAGTGCTATATAAATAAAATAAAAGTGAATTAAATTAAATTGAACCTATTGTTGAATAAAAAACAACTTTTTGTTCCCTTAACCTCTCCCCTCTAGGTGTCTGTGTTTGGGTTTGAGGTGGCATGAAGACCTGCTTCTGGGATGCTTCAGGAACACGGTGAACCTGGTAAAAACCAGAAGCACTGACAAGAGTGAAAGCAATTGCAGTCGGAATGCTCCACCTCTGCTCCTATTGTGATATGTGGTCAAACAAAGCCAGGGGCCTCCCAGGAACATTTATCCTCAAATCATGTGACATTTTAATGTACACACGTAGAGTCTACTTAATGAATAATGTGACTGATAGCAACTGGTCCCACAAAAGCTACTTTAGTGATTTCATATCAAGGTAAATACTTATGCAATTACTTGTTTTTTTTGTTGTTGCATTTTTATTTAGAATTAACTTAATAAGTTAACCTATATATACAGTATATCTTTTCAACTACTTCAATATTAGATTATATTCTGTGTCAATTTATAACATACTAGTGATAGTACCCATTGCTGATGGTTAATCAGTGATCTTATTATTTCAGGTTGAAGCCCGCGTACATGTCTGCCTGTCTTTCTGTGGGGCAGAACTCTCTGCTTAACTTATTAATAATTTTTTTTTTTTTTGTGTAAAATTAAGTATGTTACTTCTTGTTTTATGCTAAGTTGTACTTCTTTTATCGTCAGCACTCCCTGTATAAAGTAATTGATTAAATTTGGCATGTGACTGTTTATAACATCACTTTACTGAACATCTATATTTGAGCAGCTAATACTCTCAGTTCGGGTATTTTACATGCCCTTACCTCAGACTGCTGTGGATTTGTTTGCTCCAATGTCCTGTATTTTGTCTCATAGAAGTGCTTCACATTACTGCTTGTTATAAGTTTGGGACAAACTAGTTTTAAAATTTCAGCAAAAAGAAAATACATTGATCTGCTCATTCATCTTTGAAGATTCCGGCTTTGAAACGTAATTGATGCAGATGTTAAACTAAACATGTCAGATCTGCACCTAGAATACTTTACTCCCCTTGAAGAGAATGAACTAATTTTACTCATCTCTTCTGCAAATTAATCAACCTGTATATTAAATCCTATACCGACACATTTTCTCAAACATATAGTGCCAAAAATAACCAAAAAAGCCTGTTGAAAACAATTAATTCTTCACTCAGCATTGGGCATGTTCCAAAATCTTTTAAATTAAGAGTTATTAAACCGGTAATTAAGAAGTCTGACCTCAACCCTTGTCAGCTGTCCAATTATAGGCTGATATCAAACCTCCCCTTTATCTCTAAGATTCTGGAAAAGATAGTAGCGGATCAGCTATGCTCCTATCTACGTAGAAATAGCATACACGAACTGGATCAGTCAGAATTTAGGCCTCATCACAGCACAGAGATAGCACTTGTTAAACTAGTAAAAAAACACCTGTTGGGCTCTGATAAGCATTGCATCACTATGCTTGTGTTACTCAACCTCAGATTAGAAAATGTAGTATGAATTAAAGGAACAGCCGTAGGCTCAGATCCTATTTGACTGATCGTTATCAGCATGTAGATTTAAATGGTGATTATTCTGCATGTTCTCTAGTGGAGTTTGGTGTTCTGCAGGGTTCGGTTTTAGACCCAGTGCTTTTTCCCTTTACATGCTTCCTCTGGGCAACGTAATCTGTAAGCATGGTATTAGTTTCTTTGTTATGCTGACGACACACAGTTATACATCTTAGCAAAACCAGATGAGAAAAATCAGCTTGCTAAAGTTGAGGAATGCGTAAAGGATATAAGAGACTGGATGCTAATTAAATTCCTTCTGCTTAATCCTGATAAGACAGAAGTTCTAATCATAGGACCGCATGCTGCTAGAAGCAAGATTTTAGATTACACTTTAACTTTAGATGGCCTTTCTGTTCTGTCTAGTGCAACAGTAAAAGACCTCGGTGTGATTATAGGTTCTAGTCTTTCTTGAAGCTCGTATAGATAATATCACCAAGATAGCATTCTTTCACTTCAAAAATATTGCCAAGTTAAGGAATATATTGTCACTAAATGATGCAGAAAAACTAGTTCATGCTTTTATCACCTCTAGGTTGGACTATTGTAACGCCGTACTGTCTGATTGTTCAACTAGGTGCATAGACAAGCTTCAGTTAGTTCAGAATGCAACAGCGAGAGTCCTCACTAGAACCAGAAGATACAAGCACATCACCCCTGTCTTATCTACACTGCATTGGCTCCCTGTGAAATTTCACATTGATTTTAAAATAATACTTTTGACATATAAAGCATTAAATGGTCTCGCACTGCAGTATCTGAGTGAACTGCTAGTGCTTTACGATCCGCAATGCCTACTTCAATTCAAAGAATTCTGGCTACTTGTCAGTACTCTATATTATGAAAACTACAGCAGGGGACAGAACATTTTCTTACAAAGCCCCAAAGTTATTGGCTTCCAAATGGTGTTCGGGCCTTGGGCACAGTCTCAGTGTTTAAATCTAGGCTAAAAACCTATTTATTTAGCCAAGCATGTTTGTAAATTGATTTGCCTTAGGTAAAGGAGCAGATTTGGGAGACTCGTGGACGTTGAGTATTATGGTGAACTATAATACACTAATATAACAATAATAGTTCAATAATATTACAATAATAATATAATATGGTGAACTATTAGATGCTGTCTTTCCCACTCTCATTGATCACTCAGGCTTGTTCCCGGTAAGGTGATTGGTTGCTTTACATCTAAGGGAGCCCTCATGTCTGTGTTTCCTTCTGGCTCTCCCTTTAAGTTATACTGTTATAGTTAGTCCTGCCGGAGTCCCTGCTTACACTCTACACTAAATATACATTCACCTTATACATTATGTGACTGTGACCATACCTACTGTAACAGTTGTCTCTCCTCTTCTGCTCTCCCCTCGCCTGTTCTCTCTCCCCCTCTCTATCAGTGATCCAGGCTCCCTTTGCCCTCTGGACCTGTCTGACTCATCCCGGTGCCCCGCTTCTGGTTGGAGATCTCACTACATGGATGGTTTGTGTGTATCTTTGGGATGCGTTTGGTGTTCGGGGACGCTTTCACTCTACCATGAAGACGGTTCTGGCCTCGACTGATGTTGACAGCTGTTTCTCTCAGGACTTGACTTGGCTGAAGTCTCTCAATACTTAATTTATACTGCTATACTGAACTGTCTGCCACCTAACACACAGTATGACTGCAGATCAATTCCTGCTTTCTGTTTCACCCAAATGAGTATGGGTTCCCTGTTGAGTCCCGTTCCTCTCAAGGTTTCTTCCTACTGCCATCTCAGGGAGTTTTTCCATGCCACTGTCGCCCTCAACTTGCTCATCAGGGACTATCTGACCATTTTGATTTAAACACATTCACATTTCATACAAACTTAAATAATTTTATTGATTGTGGAAAGCTGCTTTTCGACGATGACAACTGTTAAAAGCGCTATACAAATAAAATTGAATTGAACTGAATTTGCTACAATCGCCCTGCCATAAAATAACACTCAACCACAAAGTCTGGCCATTTCCCTCATTTTTCTCAAAGGCATTTCAGGACCCCAGAATGTAGTAAGAAACAATTTGTGGAGTTTGAGGAATCTGGACGAAAATCTGATTTTCTAGTGTTTCAGCGCACTTGGAAACCATAGTGCAAAAAAGTAATAGAAGGTGAAACGTTCAATGCTACAGTACCTGTAAAATGGGACAAAAAATATCCACCAGTGTCCCACTTTTTTCAACCCTTGTAGCTGTCCAATGTCCTCTTGAACAACAGATTTCCCAGCATATACCCTTCACTATGAAGCGATTTAAATGACAAAATCCTGTATTTGACCAATTTCTGACCACAGCCACTTTCTTTATTCAGTGCCAAGAAACTGTGCTTTGCCAATTCAGCAGCGAGAATACTATCTCAAGTATAGTGTATAGATGTGGATAGTTATCTCTTTTCACCCCAATTTCAAAATATTTAAGTGGTTCTCTTCTCCTGTGAATTATCTGTCACGTTTCTATGTATTGGTTATTGAGCAGTGGTAGGTAGGAGTGCTTCTGAAATCTGTTGAAATTACACTCAAACCTTTTTGGCACCACATTCATTGATTTCTCTCCAACTTAAACTAGTAATGACCAGGGAGGTATGAAAAAAGAGCATTATATTTTATCAGAAGTCACTCTGTCACATGCATGACCTCACTTCCCACTAGAAGTACTATCTTGGTATCATTAGGGATTTCTGCAAACAATAGGTGGTGCAGTGAATACTGAATACAGCTCAGCATAGCATTTCTATTAGTCATGGGGGAACATAAAAAAAAACGAACATACATTTATTTAATTATCATGTCAATACTTAGCTAGCTGAAAAAAACTCAATGATTTGTCATATATAGAAGTAAATTTGAGTCCCCGGTACATAAGTATGAAAAGAAGAAAAAAAGAAAATGTGTTAAATAGGTATTTTCTGTGGATTCAGTTCTTATTTGTGATGAAGTCATCAGCACAGTCACTATGTTTTATCCCTGTTGGATACCTATGGTATCACAGCACTCTATGGTTGCCTGTGTTTAGAAAGCACTCTTTGCCAACATCAGAACAAATGACAGACAGAATTCTCACAATTCTGGACAGGAGAATCTGTGGCAATTGTGATGCCTGCAAGTAGAGAAAGCATAATCTAGATGTTGTGCTTTTTGCATAGTCCAAAAACAAACAAACAAAAAATCCACTACAGTGTTAAGCTTTAGTTAATTCCTCATAGAGACATCTTAGACCTGTATATCGAATTGGGCAGACAAGGTAAAAAACAAAAAACATTTATACTAGTTCTTAAGACTGAATAACATGGATTAACAAAAGCTCGGACTGAGATCAAAGCATGTCTTGATGTCTTTTGTACACTGTACACTGACTGAAGAAATGCTATAGTTTGTTATTGAGAATTGCAGTCAGAATCTCTTTTTTAAGCCTCTTATGATACATCAAACCATTTTTATCATTATTGTGTAAAATGCATATCTGTCCACAACATGAAGCATTAGCAAAGAAAATGACTACATGGTCTCACCCCTCTGTTTTCAGTAATTTGAGGGAAATTATGGGTTTCGGAAGCAGAAACAAACCATTAAATCCTGCAACACTTATTTTTCAACAACTACCTACATTCTACAGCAATTGACCTTTCTCATTTGATGCCGAGATTCAATGAAAGATCAGGGCCTGACATAAAGGTCATCTTATGTTTCCACTTTAGTTTGATTGATTGAGCTTTGACAAGAGTTGTCTCAAATCTAGTCATATATCAGACACTCTATATGTCAACGCACTTTCAAACTAAAAGGGCATAACAAACTTGTTCATGCTATGCTAGTTACATGTCAAAACCATTTGCAATCTGGGAGGCTAGGATTAGTATTTCAAACAGATAGGGGGCAGGTGGGCTAGAGCCCCACCATATATTGTATAGTATGCAGTTGCTGGCACAACTGCGTCCTGACCTCAACTCTACTAAATGCCTTTGAGATCAAATCAAACCTTTTATGGTTCCTCCCAAAAACACATGTTTAACAACATAAAAGGGAGGGAGTAAACCTGGAATGGGATTTTCAATGAGTACACACTTACTCAAGAGGTACTAACTATGAACACGACTGTACACATGGGTGTGATGGCGAATTGTCAATTTTTGGGGGGCATACAGTGTATATCATATACATACCTGTTAAACAAAAAAAGTTACTGTAGTATCCCCAGTTTTAATTCCACGGGTTTTGGTGTAAAAATATAATAAAACTCTTCTGATTTTAAGAGGGTCTTAGTATTAGGCAACTACAATCTCAGATGAGCATATCACTTTTTTCAAAACATGCAGGCAAAAGTAACTATACCCCTTATTGCTTCCACAGGTTCGAAGAGGTCAATTTGCAGCCAGGTGCTGCTAATCATCAGCTCTTGATTAATTGACCATGAACAGGTGTGCATGCCTCTATAAAAGCAAAAAGTTTACTGGCAGTTTACTGGTCTGGAGTATTCAGGTGTGTGTTGTGAAATATTATTTACAAATGGAAAGCATTCAGGAGAGTTCACCCCAAGTTCAGTCCATACAGTGCTCAGAGAAATATAAAATAAATGCAAGAGTTACATCTCATACCCTACAGGCTTCACTGAGCATGCTAAATGTTAGTCCATAACAGTGCAATAAGAAGACTGAACAAGTACATTCAAGGTTTCAAAATTCATTCTGTTAAAGTCATACAGGAAATTATTACTTCAAGTTATTGCTGATAAAGGTGGATCTTCAAGGTATTGAATCATGGAGGTACCTTGTGTTACCCACATTTTCTTCCTTTTAGCCTCATTTTTGTTAAATAAATAATGGCACGGTGAAAAAAAAGTTATTCGATTGAGGTTGTACTTGCCTAATACTACAAAGGCAATATGATCAGATGATTTTTATGATATTTTTACACAGTAAAATAGAAATAAAAGAGTTTCTGTGAGGTTTTTACTTCTTTTAAAGTTTTAGTTCTCAATTATACAATCAGGGCTTTAATAAATATTTACATTAATCTGAAATGAGATTAAACAACACGAAGGGGCAGTTACAAAAAAGACAATTTCTACTCCTTTCCATAAAAAGCTTCTCATAGAAACTATACATTTAGAAAGCACAAGCTGCTGATTGTTAAATGCACATCTAAACTTGAAATACTGTAGAAAAAGAGAAAAAGCATGTCAGTATGATATCTTATTCATTGTTCCTGAGACACGACGTCTCATGAATGCAAAATGGAGACTCGCTTAAAATCAAGCCTATTGTATATTGGTCTTAAGAAACCTGAATAAAGTTAAAAGTTAGTTTGAATACCATGTGTCATTCACTATGTCTGCAATTCAAGCAGGCAGGCTGGTATAGAAGTACCAGCTTTTGCTGTAGATAAGCTGTAGCATTACTGAAGTTAATTCACAGTTTTGCAATGATAGCATAGCATTTGGACACCATTGTTTTTTTTTTGTTTTTTTTGGCTATATTTGTCTAAATGAATCTCAACTCTTTGGGAATGATGGCTCAGTGGTTAGCATGGTTCCTTCTTGTCTCTGTGGAATTTGCATTTGTGCACTGTTTTGTAGATTTCCTTTTTGGAATTCCAGTTTCCCCTTGCAGTTTAAATAATGTTTTGATTATTTAGTTGAGCTCTGGGGGTAGACTCCAGGCTCCCTGGGGCCCTATACAGGGTAGGTGGTAAATAATAATAAAAAAAAAAATGCCCATAACCTGTTGATTTTTTTTTTCTTTGCAGGATTTTCAGAAATTTTGAATCACCACAATTATTAAATTATCTCATTGTTATGTCACAAATCATTGTGTGTATATATTTTTTTGTGTGAAACACGCAGAGTGATAGTAATTAATTACTTCAATAATTACTTTAATTTCTTCAATAACATATATTAAAAATTATTTTAGGAATTAATCCTATGTATAACTGTATCTGGCAGGACTAGCATCATTTAATATGGTTTTCTAAGCTCTGGTTTTTCTAATGATGCCCTCCTTCACTTGCATCGACCCCTCTTTGGACTGCATATTGAGAGTTCACATGAGTGGCTAATTCAAATGCAAATTCAACACTTAGGATCAACTTTTTTATCTCCTGCAATTTGCTATGAAATATCCAATAAACAGGCCACAACTAGCAAGTGGAGGGGAAAAATAGCTGTAATTTAAAAAATAATTAATTTTATTTTTGGTTAACACCTTGAATTAAAGCTGAAGGTTTACACATCAATCTCATTTTGTTTAGTGTGCTTCAAATAAGCAAGCTACAAGGTGGTTTACAAAGGCAAAATAATGCATTTGCATAATTGTCCAAATATTTATGAACCTGGCTGTATTTAAAATGTATTTTTAAATTACATTGTTTTTTTATGTTTAAAAAATGTGGAAAAATGTTCAAAAAAACATTTGCAGTTCCCCCTAGCTCTCAGGTTTTCTTGCATCTACTAAGAACCTTCTCATAGATGAACTGGCTATGCATAATTGCCCCTAAATCTTACTGAATGTGAAAATGTGCATGCAAGGTTTCATGTGACTGATAGGGACTGTGGTACGTTAGAATGGCATCCCATTGAATGTGTTCCCATCATCTATCCAGTGTTTCTAGGACCAGCCCCGATGGGCAGAAACAATTTAAGCAGGAGAAAGATGAATGAATGAATGGATGAATACATCTATAAATCAATTAATTAACAAACAATTTATGATTCACAAAATCTTATTTTAGATCAAACAAAAATCGAGACTCATTTTATGGAATTAATTTTCTCACATAATTCTTATCAGGTGGTTTTGATACAAATCTGTAAAAGTACTACAGATTTAAAGAAAGCACGAAGAAGGTAAAAAGCAAGGTTGTCTCAGTGGCATTGAAGTATTTGCTGCTATGACCACTTGCCTTGCAGATTCCAGGACTGACAACACAAATCTGACTCAGAGCAGAGTATCAATGAGTGCATTGCTGTGAATAGCAAAACTACTGATCTTTTAATCTTACATTTACTTTCTCTCTCTCTTTTCCTGTGTGTATAGAATGTATGTGTGTGAGAGAGAGAGAGAGAGAGAGAGAGAGAGAGAGAGAGGGAGAGAGAGAATCTAAATATATTTTAATCTGTATTTTAAAACTCACATATTTGAAGACAGAGGTGGATCAAATGGTTAAGGCTCTGGGTTACTCATCAGAAGGTCAGAGGTTCAAGCCATTGTTGAGCCCTTGAGCAAGGTCCTTAACCCTGTCTGCTCCAGGGGTGCTGTATCCTTTCTGACCCTGCACTCTGACTCTAGCTTTCTAACTGTGATAGGCGAAAAAAAAAATTCACTGTGCTGTAAAGTACAGGGCATGTCTGTAAAGTACATGTGATAAATAAATAATTGAATTTTAATCTTAAATAAACATGAACTGTGTTAATTGAGATTGAGATATACTGTACTCAGCCATACCATTTAAAACGTAAAATATTAAGCCAGATGTTGTTTAAGTTCCACTTGTGCCACTGGGGTAGCTCTGTCTGCTTAAGTCCATTTGAGTGCTGTGAGTTGCAGGGTGAACCTGTCACAAGTTTGCTGGTGTATAATTGATGATCAATGTTATTCATTTCAACATCGAAATTTTATTCATTGGCTGCCAGTTTTTCCTTGTAAAATCTTTTTATTTTTCTGTTCATTTACATGGCTGCCCTTTCATAGAACAATAGGTTATTTATAATGATCAGATTTCTAAAAAAAAAAAGCTCATCTATATGCTAGTCAAGTCGCATGCTTAATATTAACCTTAATCTTTTCTTTTTTTGAGTCAAGGATCGAATGAGCATGATATAAATGCTAAATAATTTTAGACAGATAAACATTTATCATATTCTTTGACTATAGTCCATAAAAATGTAATTGAAATATTTCTATAAAGCAAGATCACTGAGCTCAGTTAAAAAACTCAAACATACAGATTCTCTCTCTCTCTCTCTCTCTCTCTCTCTCTCTCTCTCTCTCTCTCTCTCTTTCATTATTCCTTGTCTTCCTGGTAGACATTTAATGTGAAAATTAATTCTTATAAAATAAAGTATTTTATGGCTTCCCTGTATTCTCTATCGATTTCAGCACACCAGCAATATGAATTGATTGTCCTAATACTGCCTGGAGTCGCACAGTAGAATAGGTATGGTTTATAATAGAATTATAATAGTAGGACATCAACTGTCATGCAAAATGTTGCACTTCCAACAGAGATTGTGTTAACTTTGTGTTAATAGTATTGCCACTATTTTTTTGATCTCTTAATAATGCCTGCTTGTTTCTATTCTGCTTAAACAAACAGGTCTTTTATAATTGAATCAATACTTAATTATTAGGATAACAGACTTAGGAAGTCAAGGCTAGTTCTTTCTGCTTTGTGAGACCTTCATATAATCACATTCATTTTCAATTACCATTGGCTATCATGATTGTCATCATGCATAATCATACAATACATAAATAAACAAAAGTATTTTTAAAAAAAAGTACTTTCTTTAATTTCTTATTGCTATGCTCATGTGAGCTTTTTTATGAGAGTGATGTTAAGGTCTCAGCTGTAAATTTTAAATCTATACACCTTTTGATGCATAGACAGTTCAATTAAAATTGGAGTATTGATCAGGATCTGGCTTCTGTTGCTTACTACTTGATATAAATGTTTCAATTAGTTGTACTTGCAGCTTTATAGCACGAGCAGTTTGCTTACAAAAATTCCAGAGTGAAAAATATTCAGATATAATTATTCAGTAGATGAAATCACTTTATAGTTCACATCCTAAACTATTGTGGAAAAGAAAAATATTTGCAAATCTACAGAAATGTAATCAGAACTACAGGCTGTGTTCCCAGGGTATTAGATAATATAACTGGCAATGCAGCATTAATGTAGGCTAAGAATATTTAATTGCAATTCTAATCACATGGTAATGAGACTGCAGTGCGTATGTAGGGACTGAATAGCATAGAGAAAAGAAAGAGTAAAAATAAAGTATAACACCTGTCTGAAAAATTGTAAAAGAATATAAGATTTGGCATCCATAATATAATTAAATTTCTGAAAATGGAGTGAAATTTATCCTATCAAAACCTTAAGCTCATCAGTGATCAGTGACAGCTGGTTGTGATATTATTTGTGAAAGCTAAAACCTAATATTTATCAGTGGTGACAGAAAAACTGATAGCGTTGAGTAATGCAATATATTCTTCTCACTGATGGCATGAAGTGTATTTTGTCTAACTTCATTTATTTTCATTGCACCCATGAATGTATTTCATGACTGCCTTCTTAACCAGTGGTGATGATATGTATCAGAGATGTGTTAGCAAAACCAGTTACAAGACAATGCAGTGCCTGACCAAAAAACATTTGGTATTTGAATTTAATTTAACAAATTAGCTGATAGTCCTTTTTTGAGTTTCAGAAGGTTTAAATACCTGACCTGTATCAAGAAAAAAAAATTACTTAATTGCTGAAATTGGGTTAAGAACTGGCTAAACCATTATCAAAACTCAGACGCATAGTGCTGAACCATCAGCATTGCAGAAGAAATGTGCTCAGAAAAAAAAACATAAATGACCATAATCAGATTACAGTAGAAGGATAAATCCACGATTTATCACCCATATCCCACCACCATCACCCAACACACACACACGCACACGCACACACACACACACACACACACACACACACACACACACACACACACACACACACAGTGCAACAAAAATATACATGATTGAGACTAAACAGCTGTGCAGCCATATTTGCTGAAAGGCATAAAGATTAGACTTTGGAGCAATGGAAAAGGGTCATGTGGTATGATGAGTCTAGATTGATGCTATTCCAGACTAATGGATGTGTCAGGGTAAGGAAGGAAACACATGTACAAGGCACTGTACAAGCCTCCGGATGAGGTGTATGATCTGGGGTTTCTTCAGTTGGTCAGGTCTAGGCTCAGCAATCATGTATGGTAATGCAATAAAGTTAGCAGATACCCTGGATGTACTGAATGACCAGGTTACCCCATCAATGGATTGTTTTTTTCCCTGGTATCATGAGAATGTTGCAGGGCAATACAGACAGTGCTTTGATTTATCAGGTTAAAGAGGGCCTGTGAAAGAGTGGTTCTGGCAGAATCATTTTCACTCATGAATTGGCCACCATTGAGTCCTGACCTGAATCCCTTCAGGGTGTGCTGACAAAGGAATTCAACTTTTTTGGTTTGACTCTCCTTTATAAATTATCTTGACCAGAGAAATAAATGTTGTGAATGCTAACCATAATCAAAGCTAAAGATAGTCCAACATAATTCTAGTGTAACTTTTTTTTCTCACCAAGCAGTGTATAATCCTGATACAGTTAAAATCTAGTAGGTGTTTTACTCTGTTTAATCGCTTGATTAGATAGATAGATAGATAGATAGATAGATAGATAGATAGATAGTAACATAATAGACAACAAACTTAGCAATTACAAATTGTCAATCATGTATAGTGTAGTCAAAAAACAATAAAATACGACCATACTACAACAAAAAATACTAGGTAAAAATAAAATAATATATATAATTCTCTCTCTCTCTCACACACACACACACACACACACACACACACACACACACACACACATATATATATATATATATATATATATATATATATATATATATATATATATATAAATCCTGACAGATAAGTGTTTCTGTTGGTGACTGCGCCGTGTGTGTGGAATTAATCTCTTCCCTCGCCTCGTTTTACACAGTAACACTCCTCCTCCCTCTCCCCACCTCGCTTTTTAAGATTCACAACAAACACACACACACACACACACACACACACACAACGGAAATACCGTTTTAAGAGGAAAAAAATAAATCTCTCTGAGACTGGTATGAGCGCATATTAACGGACTCACTTTTTAAGTTTCACAACAAATGCGGAAACACTGTTTTATTGGAAAAAAGCGAGACTGGCATGAGCGCATACTAACAGAATCACTTAAGTTTCACAAGAAACGGACACACACATAAACATGGAAACACCGTTTTAACAGGGAAAAAAGAAATTTCTCTGATCTGGTGTGAGCGCATACTAAGGGAATCAGAGCGGTAAAGTAAAAAAAAAAACAAAAAAAATCAAATGAACCAGCACCTTACCTCGCGACAGAGCAGAGTTTCTTGTGAAGCCGGGCAGGGGGTGAAAAGGCGAAAGAGCGTCTGTGTGTGTGTCGTGGTCAAATTACGCATGCACACGCATAAGAGATGAGCAGAGTTTCTGAGCAGAGTTTTTGTGAAGCCGTGGGGGGTGTGGGGGAGGTGAGAGAGTGACGCTCGGTGTGAAAATAAGAGTCGCATGCGTGATACATGATACTCGACGCTTGTAAACTAATACTTGCTCGGTCTCCAATTAAAAATTGATTAAAAACCTTTGCTCGGTTTGCGGAACACTCGTAAACCACGTTACTCGCAATCTGAGGTTCCACTGTATGTACAGTATATGAGAATGAAATTATTTTATTTATTTTTATTTATCCTTTATTTTACCAGGAATGTCCCATTGAGATACATTATCTCTTCTTCCAGGGAGTCCTGGCCAAGGTGGCAGCAACAAAGTTTAAAAGTTTCAACATATATACACATAAAATATACAATGTTAACACATATAAACATACAGACATTCCAAAAAAGCAATTACATAAACAAACGGACTAAACAACAAGCAAATGGGAATTCCAAAATGTAAAAAATAAATAAATACAAATAAAAAAAAATAGAGAGTTATGAACAAAAAAAGAGAAGAGGAAGGAAAGAATTAAAAATATATTTATATTTATAATAATTAATATGTGCAAATAGAATGAATATTAATGGATAGACTAGAGCAAAATTGAGAATGAGTTATAGCCATTGAAAGTGACAGAAGTAAATGATGCAAGACTGAGGTAGTGCAAGTCAATGCTAAGAGGGTACATGATGAGTACATAAATAAATAAATAAATAAATATGAAGATGATGAACAGTGAGTATGTTATGGATAAGAGTAACATGTTTAACTAAGGAAGTGTATTGGAAGAGAATTCAAATCACATCCCTAGGCATGTTAAAGGTTAAAGCAATGTATGGCCCAAGGAACAAAGTAACTTATTGGATTGATGAGCTGTTTTGCTTGGTTGTACAATAATTAAATTTTTGCCTTTAGTCTGAAAATGTTATTTCCTAATTGTATAATTGTATCTACATAGAAATATGTGTGTATATATATTCAAAGCCAAGCTTTTTGATGTCAAGAGAATTAGAAATTGCTAGATGAAAGTGTGCATGTTGAAGATCAGAGAAAGTGTCACAAGTATTTTTCAAGCTGTTTCAGTCGTCAAGATGAGCTTTGCTTCTAAAACAATGTGAATGGTCTGTTTAATGCAACTGGAATTTCCTGTAACCCCAGTGAGTGGCGCCTCTTCATTAACAGTTCATGCAGGAGCGTGAAACAACGGAAACATGTATCCATCTCTTCCACTGGCAGCAGTGTTAAAATCTTGTTAGATGCTTTGAAGTACAAGGAACACCACTGGGAGGTGATCAGAGACTTAAAAATGGTGGCATTCCTGATGGGTCTTCAAGGCGGCTTCACCAAGTATCCATACTATATTTGCCTATGAGACAGCAGGGACACTGTGGCACACTACTACAGGCAAGACTGTCCAGAGGGAAATATGTTCAATGAGGATAGAAACAATGTCAAATAGGAGCCACTAGTAGACCCATGAAAAGTATTGTTTGCACCGTTGCAAATAAAATTGGGCTTGATGAAACACTACAGTACCTTCACAAATTTTTCCCCTTTCAGAGGCTAAAGTGAAAGCAGGGATCTTCATAGGCTCACAAATAAAATAGATAATTGAGTGCAAGGAATATACTAAGAAGCATACAAGGACACGAAAAGGTGCCTGTAACAGGTGTGTTGCAGTGGTTTGATGGTTCCTTGGAAATCAAAAACCCGAAAACTATGTGGAACTTGTAGAGACCATGGTGTAAAACTTCTGCAAAACGGGCTAGAATTCATCTTGACAGATTAAAAGACAACGTTCATCTTGACAGATTAAAAGAAAATATGGGTGCATACTTGGGGAAACAAGGGTAAATCTTCCATCAAGACAATCTTGACTATGAACGCAGTTACAGTACCAAGTTGCATATATTGAAAACAATGTGGGTGACTATATTTGGACCCTAATACATGAAAGCATTAGCATTAAACTAAGGAAAACTACTCACTTTTAAATGGTTTTGTGCAATTAAAAAATAAACATGTTTTTGTATTATAATTTTGGTCTTGTTATGACTTTGTGTAAGCCAGAAAGTTTACATATATAAAATATAAAGTTTTTTTTATATAAATACTTAATGAATTTTTGAAATATCATTGTCTTAATCACAAAAACAAAGTTTGAAAGAAATTATACCCATTTTGCAACCTTTTGTAGATGTAAGCTAATAGGAAATAACATTTACTATTCAAGGACAACAATTATGTTACATCATGTTATTAGTGGCCATCCACAAATTGCTAAGTGCAAATTTCAAACTTTATATCACTGTACTGGGGATTAGCTCATCACTGCCATCTTGGCATGAAGTGTGCTCTCCATTGTGTCTCTGGGGTGTATCTTATCAACACCAACCCCTCCATACTAATTAATTTCACCCACTCTGGGTGTGTGTGTGTGTGTGTGTGTGTGTGTGTGTGTGTGTGTGTGTGTGTGTGTGTGTGTGTGTGTGTGTGTGCATATGTTTGTACTTGCTCTGGCAGTGATCATCATCCACCATGTGGAGTGTTTGCCTCTGCATTGCTGATTCACAATACAGGAGGTATGGATTTATTGGTGATGAATTGGGGTGTGCTGGTGCTGGCAATGTGGACTGTGCTGGTGGGTGGTTGCACTGGCAGGCTAATGCACTGATAATAATGAGGAGAATGAAAGAAACCTATTTGGTTTCATTCTCTTTGTTGTGTCTAGCGGAAGTTCATCCAAGGACAGTTTAGTGAGAAATCATTGTGAATGTTAGCTCTATTGGAGCGTCTATACAAAACATAGACATTAGCATGTTTCTGAAGGGAAAATTGCTGCCTAATCTCATAGGTGTACATACAATGTGCTACAAAGCAATGTCTTTGTTTTTATCTCAGTGCTGCTGGATAGCACAGAGGTGCTAAAATCAAATGTGTGATTCTTAAATGTAGGGTTAATGTTTAAGGGAGGTTTGGTAAAACATCCATCCATTTTTTTAAAATACTGCTTACCAATTTGGAAATGTTTGTGGACTGTAGGAGGAAATCTCCCAAGCAATGCCAGAACATGCAGACTCCATGTGCACATATATATAATATCTCAATTGAGCCCCCTATAGTTGCCAGACAGTCACGTATGCAAAATGGAGAGAAGAGGGAAATTTTCTGGTGCGCAGAACAGAAAAAGAAAAAAAGAAAATGAACAACAGTGTTTTAAAATGAGGACAGCAATGTCAAAGTGGATAAAAAGAGATGGGTCAAGCTTACCTTTAAGTTCATCAACATTTAACATTATTGCCAGTGCCACTGGCTGGGCATAGTTACCGTCCATTAATATCAAATCATTATTCCTGAAAAAATAGCTGTTTGGTTGATAAAAATGTTAACTTAGTGTTAAAAATGTTAACTGAGGTTCTCACCACCAAGCATAACCAAGTTATTGGTCTCTTGCTTTATCTTCTCAGTTCGTTATGTTCAGTCCAGGGGAGCAATACTCACTCACTCACTCACTCATCATCTATACCGCTTAATCCTGTATTCAGGGTCGCGGGGAGCCTGGAGCCTATCCCAGGAGACTTGGGGCACAAGGCAGGATAGAGCCTGGACAGGGTGCCAATCCATCGCAGGGCACACAGACATACACACACTCCCACACTCATTCACACACTATGGGCAATTTGGGAACGCCAATTAACCTAACCTACATGTCCTTGGGCTGTCGGAGGAAACCGGAGTATCCGGAGGAAACCCACCAAGCACGGGGAGAACATGCAAACTCCATGCACACAGAGACGGGAATCGAGCCTGGCTGGGGATCGAATCCGGACCCTGGAGGTGCAAGGCGACAGTGCTAAACACTACACCAACGTGCCGAGGGGCACAAAAAAAAAAAATTCCCGGAAAGCCCTGCTGTGTAACCAGAACGAGACTAGCGTATGGATCTCTCTACACCTTCATTCATACAGTATTCCAGACCCTATTGTAAGCTTTTTTGTAAACAGGATTCTCAAAACAGCTTGTAAAACCACAACGTTTCTAAAAATTATGCAGTAATAAGAATTCAGAGAGTGATTTTAGCCTTGGATGCAATTTTTCCATATTTGGCCACTTTTTCAAGCTTTTCCAGAGCATCAAGAGCTCCTCCAAGCTGAAAGCGCAAGGCTTTATCAGAATCTAGTTTTGCCTCCCACCTGGTGTCACTCAGTGGCTTGAGTGTCCAATTTCCACAATTTTTTTCAGAACGTCCCATCTCTTGACAGATGAGGAGAAGATCGTATAGAGTCTCTGAAGAGTGCCAAAGAAAATTAAACATTCTCTGTTTAAAGATGCTGCATCACACAAAAGGAGATTGAGGCTGTGGCTGCAGCAAGGAATGAATATTGCCTCTGGGTTTTTCTCCAGGATTAAAGCTTGGACCACTTTGTGAATCCTCCTCCAATCTTAAATTCTCCTCCATCACTTCAGTCTTACTCTTTGCCAGGTCTTGACCAGTTGTGTCCTTCAAAGTAGTGAAGCAAACAAATTATTCCTGTACACTTGTTTTTTTTCCCTTTCATCTGTGTGGACATATCTTATTATAACAGAGGCCTGCTCCTGTTTGGAAGATGCTTCTCTCTCGCCATTCACTTCAATTATCTTCCATAACTGCAAGCGAGTTGCCAAATCTTTCCATGAAAGTTAAATATCTGTGTAATGGTTATTTATTTCATGAAGCTTTCTTGGAATATAACAAACCAGTCTCGCTCAATTCTCTCCCCATTTGATAATAAGCGGTGGTTTTTCCTCTGTTGCATCTCTGCATTCTCCATCTAACTCCTCTCTTCTGATATCATCCTGAAGATGTGGCTCTCCATCTTTCCCTGCACTTTCTGCAAGACAAACCAATAACTTTGCCCCAATCTGTAATGTAATTCACAGTATCCTTGGCCTCATTCATAAAGTGTGTGTATGCACAAATTTAACCTTAGATTGTGTGTACGCCAAAATCGACGGCAACGGTCACATTTAAAAAAATGGCCTTTGATGTGGAAAAGTGCTTTGCACCCTTCAGGGTCTAAGCATACGTATTGTACGCACTTTTCCTTGTCAGAGTTCTGCAGGTTATTTGAAAATCTAAGTTATTTTTGCAGCTTGCCATTCTAAGGATATGGTTGATCCTTTGGATCTACAGGAGGAGCATGAACATGGTGTTAAAGTTATAGTAGTCTTTGAGAGCCTGGTCATAGACTCTTTTTTATGTGTATGACAAATTGAGGAAAAAGTCTTCTAAAGTCAAATATTTGCTATTTAAAAAAAATTATTATGGTATTGTAATAAAGTAATGTTTGTGTGTTTTAATTGTTGGGGTATTGTTAGGCAAAACTGTTTTTATAGAAAAACCAACCACATCAGTGGGCTACAATGGAAGACAACTTACCTTGTTGAAAAGTTGGGCTAAGTTAACCATAGAGAAATATAAATTGAGCCCACAACCAATATTACTTGAGCTGATTTAAATATTTGAATTACAAGTTGAGTCAACTTAAGAATTTGAACTGCGTACACATTTTGTCAACTAAACAGCAATACTATATTTCAAATATTGAATAAATGAAATATTTACTTTCGCCAACAACTTTCTCTAAAAATTGAGTAAACTTAAAAAAGTTGTGCCACTTGTTAAATCTTTTAATTTCTTTATTTTACGTTGAGATGGCTTTTTTTTTTTTACAGTGTAGTGACGGGCAGGATGCAAATGTGTTATGCTATTTATTAATTATAATAGTAGTAATATTGGTTCATAGCAATGGTAAAAGAACAAGTAGGCAGCAAGAAGGAATATCCAAAAAGAAAAAAAGATTAATAACAAAAATGGTTGATGGTCAAAATCAGAAATTAATAAATAAATAAACTAGAAAGCCATACTCAGACGTAACAATGCAATTTCAAATAAGAATTCTCATTGAAAGAAAGCAGCAGGGTTTAAATGAAGAAATCAATCAAGATATAAATAAAGAATAATTCAGATCACCTGGGAAATACACCAATTACAGGACAAGTATGGACAGAGAATTAAAATCAAAGTGCATGTCTACATGATGTGAACTCAACATAAAACATGAGTGGATTGCTCCTGGTGCTCTGAACTGCACTGCTTCTTGAAAGCGGGATTTGTGATTTATGGAATAATGTTAATTTTTTGTTTTTCCATTGCTATTAAGATAACCTTTAATTGATCACAGCTTAATTCACTCTGCTTGTCCAGGGCCTCTACATATTATCAAGGGTAACTCCTTCTTCTTAAAAGCCTGGCCAAGGTACTTAGCAACTCTTTTCTAAAGCATTTACTTCCTTAAACCAGTTAATGATTGTTAAAGGATCTTAAACTATTATTATGAAATGGATAGAAACTTTTTTCTTTCTATCTGTTCAATCTTTTATTATTATTATTTATTTAATGCAAAACCAATGTAGCAAACAAATTATCCACAGAAATATAAGGCAGGCAAATGATGAGGTGTGCAAACAACCATAAACTAGACAAGACTAAATCAGTAAAAGTCCACCAGTCTAAGGTCAAAACCTAATTAAAGCAGGCAGAGAGCAAAGAATTGGAATCATCACAGACATCATTGGGAGCAAGACCTTGGAGAGAAACTCTAAGAAAATGTGTGTGTTAAAGGGAGTGGTGTGATTGCAGAAAGATTTTTGCAATTATGTGTCATAGGTGGGTGGCACGGTGACATAGTGGTTAGCATTGTGACACCCCCGAATGGAGTTTGAGTTCTCACTGTGCTTGCTGGTTTGCTCTGGATACTCTGGTTTCCTCTCACAATTCAAAGGCATGTTGATTAGTCTAACTGGCGTTTCCAAATTTCCCACAGTGTATGAGTATGTGCAAGCTTGGGTGCCATGCGATGAATTGGCACCCCGTCCAGGTGTACCTTACCTAGTACATCGAGTCCCTTGGGCTAGGCTTCAACCATCCGACTCTGTACTGGATGAGAGTATAGAGAATGTGAGAGTGAGATTGAGTGTCGTACTGTTGGTGCTTTTATTTAGTCATGGGCTAAGGGCCATAATAATGACAGACAGGGACATGACAATTTTTGAGGGCATCTCTCAACATCGACATATTGCATTTGTATTCTTCTTGACTGGGAAATCATACAGCAGATACAACCAAAGATAAAGCTGGATAAACAGATTTGTTAATTTAGACTTAACCATTGTATGTGCTTAAAAAATATGTTCAAAGCAATTTCATGCATCTTATTTTAATATATTATTTAGATTTTGTAGCTAGAATTTTGCATTCATACCTACTGTAGGGTGTGTTTACTTAATTTCAGAATATCAAATATTTTTTTATTGTTCCTATTGTTTGTACAAAGATCACTCAAACAATTGATTGGAATTACTGCATAAAAACAATTGATTAAAATCAATATATAGTCTTTTTCTGAAATCAAAAATCTCTAAGGCAAAAAAGTTAATTTATGTAGATTGTAATCCAATTATCTGTTTTCTGACAACTTAAATCTTAATATGAATGCAACCAAAAACATCTAAAAAAAAACATTTAATAGTGAATTTTTGGTTACATTCATTAAAATTATTTTGCTTTAGATAAAAATAATTAAATACATTTTTTTAAAGTTAAATAAATGAAGACAATGAACAAACAAGTTCATCCAAAAACATTTATTACCATACATTACCATTTCTTTTTGTTGTTCTATTAAATTATTTCTCCAATTAAAATAATAACTTAAGCTTAATAACTTAAGCTTAAGAAATGTATAAACCTATTTGCTGACCATGTGAAAACTTGACAATTGTTTGACAAATAAAGTGACCAAAATTTTATATTTTAATGTCAATATACAATATGTTCCCTAAGTATTTTCTGCAGGGCCACAAAAGTGTGTTTGAGCTCAACAGGATAGCTCAAGTTTAGCGCATAGATGAGGCCAAACAACATGGAAAACAGTCATGTGTGACTGATGGAAACTCAGTAAGTCACAATCCCGATTTCCTGTGGTGGCTGAAGACAGTCCTCTTCCTCCCTGAGGACAAACATGGCCATCGTGCACCTCTCAAGTTCTGCCTGAGCGTCATCTTTCTGAACAACCTAATAAAAGACAGGATATTTGTTAGACAAGTTGCTCCATTTGGCAAAACAGTGTCTGATGTATGCATCACTTATTGCTCCGTATGAGTGCAGAAAAACACCTAGGATTATGGTGCATCAGGTTAAATGTAATATTAAAAATGTCAATGAATAGGCCAAAACAACTGACATAAATATACACACACATTATATATTACATTTATATTGCCAAAAGTATTCGCTCGCCTGCCTTCACATGCATATGAACTTGAGTAACATCCCGTTCTTAACATGATGTTGGCCCTTTGCAGATATAAAAGCATCAACTCTTCTGTGAAGGCTTTCCACAAGGTTTAGGAGCATGTACTGTATGTAACTAATGTTAATACATACTATGATTTAAAAAAATAATGGCCCTGTGTAAAGGTTGTGCCGCAGTTGATAATGCCACTGACCTCGTATTTGTCAATATGAAGGGGCAGAGGTAGTTGTGTGGCTTTTGGATGTTGGTATACTGATTGGAAGCTCACAGGTTCAAACCCCAGCACCACCAAGCTGCCCCTTGGACCTTTGAGCAAGGCTAATTTATCAATTCAGTAACATTTTTCAGTCCTAAGGTTGAAATGCTTCATAAACAAATGCTTACCAGTGCTTAATCAGTTGGTCCACATCTTCTACTAAATACACCATTAGACATTTCAGGAGATACTCTCTTCATACATTCACCTCCAGACTCGAGGCATGTAAAACAAACATAGTATTGTTGATTATGTTAGGCCTGTGAAGCATGATAAAATGAAGATGGTAGACATTGAAACCTGTATTCAGCCAGCATACTGTACACTAACCTGTGAACAAGTTAAACTAAAATGTTTTATTCTACTAGTCATGTTTTAATTTAGTGCGTCACAGCCAACTTGATTTGGATGCCTTGCTCAGCTCCTGTGGCTTCCATTCGCAATATTACATTTGACACCAAGCTAATTTCTGCTTTTTTGAGCAAGTACATACAGTACCAGATCAAGAACTTGAAGATGAAGATTATATCTCTGGTCTTCTCTCTGACAATTTCTCCCTTGTTTCTGATGATCTCAATTAGTCTGTAGCGTTGCTTGTCCAAGGAAACGAGGAATCTTGCTTGAAGTAGAGCAGTTGTAATTCTCAGAAACTCATTACTGATCTTAAAAAAAAAGAAAAAAAAAAGCATGTATGTAAAGTTTCAGTATGTAAAGAAAGAATCCCCCTCCACACACACCTTTAAAATAACTGCATTTTGTTGCTTTGCAAGTGCTCACTACTGATAATACAATAAAAAAAATTAACATAATCCAGTTTCGCACGATAATTGCAATTATTTTCTGATAAAATTCAACTACTAATTTTTAGTGCTCCATCATTTTGAGGGAGTTCATTTTAGGATATTTAGATTACACTGACATTTACTAAATTTACGGCAATTCTATTATATAATTTCTATTTCAAAATTTATCCACATAATGTTTATATTTGTGCTTACCAATTTCTGCAGTATGGGTAAAATAATGCCCTTTCAGGAAAGCTAACAGATCTGTAAACACAAAAGTGATATATATATATATATATATATATATATATATATATATATATATATGAGAGAGAGAGAGAGTTTTATTATTATTTTTTCATTGTTTTTGTGTTTTATTTAACATTGTTAAATTAACCATGTAAATTAAAGTCAACTTGTGGACTGTTGTACTTTGCCAGTGTTAGGGATTATTTACTGATAACGTTAAAAACATGTCAAAGTGTTACCAGTATGTCAGAAAAATGTGCTAATGCCCCGTTTCATATGAGGGAATATAGTTTTAGCGATATTAACATTATATTACTTACACATTAGTAAATCGAGAAGGTTTTAAGCATAAGAAGTACACTACAAACAGCACTCACTTCAAATTGGCTTGTTCTTTATTTAGGTCATTTTCCTATTCATTTTTACATCGTCAACCAACGGTACTAAAATATAATTAATTTCATGTTATTACCTGTCTTAGCTACAAACTCCTGCATTTTTGAAAATAACCGTGTTAGTTAGCTAATGCTAGGTATAGGTGTTTTTAGCTAGCAAACACGGACACAAGACTCAATAGGTAGCTAGCAAACATGAACACATACTGTAACTCAATCTACAAAGTAGTTGTTCCTGACATAAGTTATAAATTTGCTCATGGAAGAGGTAAATTTTACATAAAAACTACATGAGTTTGCTTTCCTACCTGGTTTAAAAAGGTTTTCTTTAAAAAACTATTGCCGCCAGCAGTACGTGATTCAGTTTGTGATAATGCTACGTCATGAGGCCAGGTGACATGGCGAACATTTGGTTTGAAGTAGAAATGTCCTTTGAGTGAACATATTACATTTAAGGTTAACCAGGGGCTGCGATGTTTAAATAACAGTTTCGTATAGGAAATAAAAAATTTACATCAGATCAATGAAGAAACATATTTTGTATCAATAACACAGTAGTTTCACTTTTTTCAGTGTATTATCTTTAGTATAAATTTTGTTATATATGTTTATTGCACTGTTATGTACTTTGTAGTACAATATTTTCACCCCCAATTTCCACTGTCTTGCACATATCATAAGAGCATTTCTTTCCGTAAACAATTAAATATGGCTGCACATGTTCTTAGTAGATAGTCTCACCTCGAAAATAGTGATTCCAGTAATTCAAAATAATTTAGGAAACTATTAGATTTCTATTTTGAGTTCACATAAAAAAAACATACTGGGGAATTTTCCCTAAAATTATGACTATAAATTTTGTCTAAGATCATCATAAAGAATAAGACTAATATTAAATCAAAAATGGCTGCTGAAATGAATTTTGCATGGGTTAGATTGTTGTGCAAAGTCAGCTCTGTGAAGGATCTATTCCAGGAAAACTCGTCAAATAAGTCATATGCTTATGCTACATACAGTATGCATGTAAATGTTTTTTACATTCAGTGATAACAAACATTTATTAAATGTTTGTTATCAAAGTACAAAGTACATACATTAAAAATTATTCTAACAGTTTCTTTTTACAATTTATTGCCAAAAAAGACCAAAGATGTGTATTCCCATCAGCGAGCATGACCAGCCCCATGCAATTAGAACAGATTTCAATAAGGATATAATGTTTAATGTTTGACAATTTCTTAATAAGTGAAACCACACATGCGAACAGCCTTTAGCGTAACTAAAGGAAATGCTTCAGCAAGCAATGTTGTAAAATTCGCTGTCTGAGAAAGAAGAACTGAACAGAGTTACAGAGTTACTTTGGCAAAGGGAAAATGTAACTTTTACCAAGATGATGTTTGTCATTTAAGAGTAATTTACAAAAATAGGCCTGCTAGTACATTTAAGTGGTTCCATACAGTACATGTAGAAATTGCTTGGAGCAAGGTTAGGACTGTGCAGGGGACGTGACTTCCAGCTGAGTTCTGTAATGTGCAAATGGTGCAGTAGGCAGTATGAGGTCATGCACTGTCCTGCAAAAACAGAACACCTTTGGAGATCAAACCAGCTTTCCATTAAAGCAAAGAGCCAGTAGATATTCTAGTAGAGTTCCTCAAAGACCAGCGTTTCAGCAGTAACAATGACAAGAAGCAGGCATTCATGACATGGATTCAGCGTACTGAAAAAAACTTTCTATCTTGATAGCACTAGTGAAAAACTGAGATAGGTCACTAGTGTAGCAGGGTTTTTTTATAGGCAAAGAAAGGTTGTCTTTACACTCATAACTGTGTTTGTTATTCTGCACAATCCTGGTTTGACTTAAATGCCCCTGTATATCACCATATAAAATTGTCACAAATCTCAGAACACAATCAAAAAAATTCAGATATACTACTGTATATACAAACACTTCAGTGAGACATAATGAATCTAATTACAATAACATATAAAACTCCATGATTCTGATTTGTTATTGGGATATAATTGAACTGGAGCAGTGGGTGAAGAAAACAAATTGCCTGCCAACAAAACAACAACAACAACAATAATAATAATAATAATAATAATAATAATAATAATAATAATAATAATCATGTCAAACCAATATATGTTGAAGCAATCTACAGTAAAATTTACCCAATTTATAGCCTCCTTCTGAGAAACTTGACAGAGGCTTATCGCACTTCTGAACCGACCCACTTCAACAGAAATTGCTCTGCTCTGGAGTATTAAACAAAAGAGCCCCAAACATGTAATATGTTGGAATTTTCAACATATTAGAAAATATTAACAAGATTATGCTACACAATTGATGTACTCCATATCATTTTCATCTGCTTGTCCTTGAGTTGAACTGTTCATTCATCAGCTCGCACACATACACACACACACACACACACACACACACACACACACACACACACACACACAAAGAAAGCTCTGAAAAGCTTTGATAACGCCAGGCCCATGCAGGAAAAATTAATGACACCGGTTCTATTAAGAACTGAGAACTGATGGAAAGATCTGGTAATTCAGCACGTTCAGTTGACATAAATTTGCAGTCACTTAATCTGACCTGAGAATTTAAAGCAACGCCAGATCAGTGGGCACTATGTATGATGTCTCGTACTTCCATTCCTAACCTAATGTGGCCACTGCTCTTAAATAGGGTTAATCTATACTCATCAGTCCTTATGAAATTTTTTATTAATCTAAAGCCCATTACAGTATTTGGTATTTTATATACTGTGTGTATGAGAGAGAGAGATTATATATACAGTATGCTGAAGGTATCCAAAATACCCAGTAAATACCCAGTAATCCCCCTTTGAATACTTGCTTACTAATATTGAGATGTATCTGCTATTTATGTTTGGTAAATCCTTCATAACGGCTCTAATCTGAGGTCCTGTAAATGGGTGATTTTTGAGGCTGGTATTTTTCCTATGAACAAAAAGTGACAAATTGTACGTTGAAAAGTTTGTTATGCAGCAAACACACAAATATGCAGCATATATTAGTATTGGTGTGTATCATATGTATGCTTAGTGGTTCAGATCCTAGCTGTGCACACTACCCAGACAGCACATACACAGTATGTCTCATTGATGTCAGCCTGAGAGGCACATATCAGCCTCCATTTTGTAACACCTGATAAGCATAGGTGGATCTTCTGATGTGTAGTGCTCTATTTTCCCAGTTCATGAAATATCTCAGCTACTGTAGCTCAGATTTGGGTCGGCCCACTACCAGAAGCCAGTACCACCCTGCTAGTTGGAGGTGGGTTTTCTATGCCACTATGCTCTTAATCTGGGTGCTATGGTTTTCTTCCACAGTTCGAAGACATGCAGATTAGAGTAGATGGCATTTCAAATTGCCCCTGTTGTGTGATTGAGTGCATGCTTGTGCCATGAGGGCATTCCTTCCTGAAATCTTGTACAGGATAAGTGGTAAAAAGAATGAGTGAGTGAATAAGTGGATTTTTCATGCTGTTATCACCAAACTAGGTAGAAGCAGATAATTAGACAGTATGTTATTTTTAACAAGGATGATTTGCAAATTTCTTTCAGTGATAAGCCAAAGTTAAACTTCTATGTCACTTTCTATTATTGTGCTAATAAAAAGTAATATAAAAGTCCTCCCACGCCAGATTTAGTGCCAAAGTTTTAACATTAATTAAATAGGAGTGGGTGAATAAACAACCTTCTAGCAGACTTCAACAATTAACGACTCATAAGCACACCCTCATATGAGTCAGTGGTGAGCTTAATGAAACGACCTCTTAGTGACCTTTATTTGCCTCCAGTAAAGGAAGAAATAATGTTGTAGGACAACATCCACTCAGCAACATCTTTGTGCAGGTAAGCACAAGTCTAAATGAATATCAGATCACACTATGGACTCTGGAGACATTGTGTCAATAGTAATATAATTCTGATGTTTAATGATTGTAGACATATGAGGTTCTCAAGGTCATAAACTAAATATTTTATATGATGTTTTTTTCTCTTTTTTACAGTTACAGATAAAACTGTGAGTCCACTGTGGACTGCTGAAAAATTACCATATGAACACTTTTACAGCAAAATGTGATAAATGACTCGTTTTAGCATTTTTTTCTTTCTCTGTCAAAAGGTTTATTTTATATGTAACTTTCTTTTAATGTATATATGTATATAACCTTCTTTTAGAAGGGTTGAACTTGACAGGTAGTGACCACAACTTCCATAAAAAGCTAACACCTCGTGACCATCCAATCTCATCTCTTATTTCTGCATTTGATCAGTAAAATGAAGCAACAAGCTCTGCAAAGCTTTGGGTGCTCTAAGTGAATTAAATTAATTTTCTGAATGCTGAAGCAAAGAAAAAGGAAGTTTGCACTCTGTTATTGCCACTGCAGTTAAACGTCTGTTAAACATTCTGTGAAATACGACATTATGTGATTTGGCTGTTGTGCGAACACCATATTATATATACAACAAAGCTATAATCACTGTGATAATTTTTTTAGTGCACTCTTCTGTTTAACTTTCAAAATCTGTTTCTTGCATTGACACTGGTTTGGTGCATTTGGGAGTCATTATGCACTAATAGTAATATTTCTAAAAGATGATTTAAGAGAGATATAACAGTACACCGATCTATACACTACCTGTCAAAAGTTTGGACACACCTTCTAATTCTATGGTCTGTCCTGATTTTTTTCCTACATTGTAAAAAAAAATGCTGAAGAAATCCAAAATATGCACTAATCTCTTTGAACATTTCATATTGGAATGTGTCTGCTATTAATGCTTTATAAAGCCTTTGTAACAGTTCTAATCTGAGTTGTTTTTAATTTGTGATTTGCAAGGTTGGTAACTCTTGAGAAAAGTTTTGGTCTTGTTTCATGGGAGCCAGTTTCATCGTGGGGCTTGATGGGTTTTGCAAATGCATTTGACAAAACTGTTCTTGCAGAACAGAACAGCTGACCTTTGTGTCTTAAAATAACAGTTGACTGTTGTTTTTCCTTAATTAACTATATCCATATGTGTTATTTCATAGTTTAAAAAAAAAGTTTGGTTCTAGAATGTAGAAAATTAATGCAAACTTGTGTCCAAACTTTTGACTGGTACTGTATTTTGTGTACAAGAGACATGAGATGTATGCACTATGTATGGGAAGCTGTTCGTTTTACTTTATCTGCTTTGTATTGGGATTTCTGAATTATGCAGATTTGGGTCGGCCCATTACCAGAAGCCAGTACCACCCTGCTAGTTGGAGGTGGGTTTTCTATGCCACTATGCTCTTAATCTGGGTGCTATGGTTTTCTTCCACAGTTCGAAGACATGCAGATTAGAGTAGATGGCATTTCAAATTGCCCCTGGTGTGTGATTGAGTGCATGCTTGTGCCATGAGGGCATCCCTTCCTGAAATCTTGTACAGGATAAGTGGTAAAAAGAATGAGTGAGTGTTATTTCATAGTTAAAAAAAAAAGTTTGGTTCTAGAATGTAGAAAATTAATGCAAACTTGTGTCCAAACTTTTGACTGGTACTGTATTTTGTGTACAAGAGACATGAGATGTATGCACTATGTATGGGAAGCTGTTCGTTTTACTTTATCTGCTTTGTATTGGGATTTCTGAACTATGCTATAACCTTATGAGGCCTCAGTAAAACAGTGCATTCAGAAATGCACGAATGGATGTTACACAGTGCATACCTGTGGTATAATAAGCTGCTGCGATCAACTACCTAAGTGAAATTAAACTGGTACAGGAGGAGGCTGGTAATGCTGTAAATTGAAGTTTTTGTATTGTTTATGAACGTTTCTCATGAACTTCTATAGTCTTTGTAATTCAAAGGGTTTTGTGTGCAACAAAGCTCAAAACTTTTTGCTGTTTAAATCACTACAAAATTACAAAATCGCAAAGCATGAGCTTGCTATATTTATATTAAAATTCAACATGTTATTGATACTAAATTGCTTAAATTAGCACAAACACAATTGCAGGCTGATTTATTCATTGTGACAAAACTGTGGGAGGTGTAGTTATAGCTCTTTGAAAAAGCTTACAAAATTCACACTTACATAACCAAAGCATTTTTACTTAACATTTTGACATTTGTACTTTTTAACACCCTTGTGACTGAAAGAAAACATGCACAAAAGATTCTCTGACAGTTTAATAAGTAATAATAATAAATCCCTAGCAGTTTAGTTCTTGCTTCATTTGAAAACTTTAGTTTACTCAAAACTGAATTCTCATTTTGCTAACAAACTGTTTGTAACATCTGTGCCACAGCAGCACCAAGGTTAAGATCTGGCTTGCCGGATTACTGAGCTGCCTCCTTGTCTCCCCCTGGTGTGTCTGCATGTGTATGTATCTCCCCATTAGCACGTAATGAAGTTCACCTGTGTCCTCCTTGTGTGTCTCTCTATTTAAACCAGCCGGCCCCATAGCTCTTTGTCTGTTCACCGTTTGTCTTACCGTGAAGGTGTGTGTATGTTCGCGTGCATGTGTCATAAAAGATTCTGTTCTCTCCTATCAGGAATGAGCATTGGCTGCTGAGCGGAGCACGCGTCGCATAGAGGTTAACTAAAGCGCCGTGGTGATCAAGGTCAAGTTCACGGCTCTCTCACACTTAGAGTTTCCTGAGTTTTCGCCAAATCGGCTCCGTCTGGATTTCGTGGACTTTGGTTTCGCCGCGCCCGCTCGCAGCTCCCACCAGGAGCTCAAAGACTGAGTCTGTTATTTTTTGTTAAATTGTCAAAGTATCCTATGTTGTGAGAGAAGAAAATTAAAACTAATTCATGTATTTCCCTGCAATCTGCGACCATCTCCTTCTACAAACATGACAGATGAACAGACCTTCCGGATCGCAGCAGGGACACCCCTCCCAGAGGATGACACCCCTCTGCAGCAGTATCTTCGGGGCCAGCAAAGGGAAATCGACAGCTTAGCACAGGCAGTAAATGACTTCGCATTCAGCGTAAGCCAACTGGTATCTGCCCGCTCTCCTTCCCCTCCTCGACGCCCCGAACTATCAGCACCACGCCCCGCCCCTCCAGAGAGATACGCGGGGAATCCTGAGGGGTGCAAACGGTTCTTGCTGGCCTGTGAGCTGTACCTGGCGGAGTTCCCCGACATGTCAGACCAGCAACGGGTTAGCTTCGTCACGTAACAGCTCACGGGGTCAGCCATGGATTGGGCCGCGACAATATGGAGTGCCGGGGGGAGAGTTAAGGCAAGCTATCCCGATTCATAGAGGATCTTCGCGCGGTATTCGATCACCCAGACCCGGGCAAGTCTGGCGAACAACAGTTATTACGGCTGCGTCAGGGGAATGCCACAGTGGCCAACTACGCCGTGAAATTTCGAGTTCTGGCTGCCGAAAGTGGATGGTGCGAACCCAGTCTGCTAGCTTGATTCCGGGATGAGTTACAAGCCAATCTACAACTGGAAATAGCCTGTAGAGATACAGGTATGTCCCTAAACGAAGTCATTGATCTAGCTATAAAACTGGATCAGCACCTCCGGAACCAGCGGCAACACCCACCCGCCAAGCCGCAGACGAAACGGGCTGAATCCGGCTGCCAGTATGCTCCCCAACCAGATGTAACATGTAACGCAACACACACCACCTCGCACTCACCATCCTTTTTGTTTAAGATCACAAATCTCATCTAATAACCACACTGTGGCGGCTGAAAACTTTATTTCCTCTACCCTTGTTTCCGCGCTGCAAGCTCCTGTGTCGAAGCTTCGATATCCGATAACAATTAAGGCTCTGGATGGTCAGCCGCTCGCCCAGTCACCTCTTGAACATATGTCTGTGCCCCTACTTTTCCCGGTCATGCTGAGGAATTAAATTTTTTTGTGCTTCCTCCGGTAGATCAGTCCATCGTGCTGGGCCTTCCATGGCTCAGCGTTCACAATCCCCATTTCGATTGGACATGATCCCGCATATTATCTTGGTCCCCAAGATGCGCTAAAGTATGTACACCGCCTGTTTTGGCGGCCCTAACCACGAACATCGAGAGTCCCAGCGCCCAAGTGTCAGTTAAGATACCATCCGAGTACCTGCGCTTTAAAGATGTATTTAGTGTTAGGGCTGCAGCACGACTTCCCCCTCACTGCCCGTGGGACTGCGCTATAGAGCTCTTGCCGGAGAAAACACCGCCTTGCTCGCGCATTTACCCATTGTCCGTGGAGGAAACACGGGCCATGGAGGAGTACGTGAGCGAGGCTCTTCAGCAGGGGCTCATCAGCAGGTCCACGTCTCCAGCCTCGGCAGGGTTTTTTTTTATAGAAAAAAAGGCGGGGTTTACATCCTTGTATAGATTACCGCGGACGTAATACAGTAACCATAAAGTATAAGCACCCACTGCCCCTGGTGCTGGCAGCCATTGACCAACTCCGAGGCGCTTCCATCTTCACTAAACTCGACATCCGCAGCGCATATAATCTTGTTCGTGTGCGTAGGGGGGATGAATGGAAGACTGCATTTAGCACAACTTCGGGGCATTACCAATATAACGTGATGGCCTATGGGTTGGTAAACACACCTGCGGTGTTCATGAATGACGTGTTTCGGGATATGTTTAACTGTTTTGTTATAGTATACTTAGATGATATTCTAGTATACTCGCAGTCATATAACGAACACGTCCGTCATGTGACCGCCGTCCTTCATCGTCTGCGCCAACACGGGCTATATGCGAAGGCTAAGAAATTCGAATTCCACCAGTCTGAGATAGCATTCCTTGGCTATCGCATAGGGCCACAGGGGGTCGGGATGGAGGCGACCAAGGTTTTGGAGGTGCAACAGTGGCCGGAACCCAAGTCAGTCAAGGCGCTACAGAGTTTTCTCGGGTTCGCTAATTTCTATAGATGTTTTATTAGAAACTTTAGTCTCGTGGCGCCGCGGCTCACCTCGATGTTAAAAGGGAAGCCTAAAAGCCTAAAGGAGTTTTCTTCGGAAGCACGCACGGCTTTTCTGCGTCTAAAGAGGGCATTCACCACCGCCCCCCTGTTAAAACTACCGGACTCAGAAAAGCCATTCATAGTGGAAGTAGATGCTTCCGAGGTAGGGATAGGAGCGGTGCTGTCGCAGCGTCATGGCCAACCCGAGAGACTCCACCCCTGTGCTTTCTTTTCTAGGTAACTCAGCCCAGCCGAACGGAACTATGATATCGGCAATAGAGAACTGCTAGCAGTAAAAGCGGCGTTAGAGGAGTGGCGGCACTGGCTGGAGGGAGCTAAACACCCGTTTACGGTACTAACTCATTATCAAAATCTAGAATATATCCAGCATGCAAAAAGACTAAACCCTCGCCAAGTCCGCTGGGCACTGTTCTTTTCCCGTTTCGATTTTAAAATCACAATTCGCCCCAGCTCAAAAAATGAAAAAGCTGATGCGCTTTCACGTTATTATGCCGCACCTAAACCACCCACTAATCCAGAAACCATCGTGCCGTTGATACTTGTAGTTGCCCCAGTAACATGGGATCTAGAAACGGAAATCGCTCGGGAAGCGTGGACCAACCCCGCGCCCAAAGACTGTCCGTCACACAGAAAATATGTCCCGGAAGCACTGCGTGAAAAAATAATCATGGAATCGCATTCCAACTTATCCGCAGGCCATCCGGGAATAGAACGTACATCCAGCTATTGAAACGGAGATTCTGGTGGCCTAAGATACGAGGAATGGTAAAAACAGTGGTTTTGTCTTGTGCAGTCTGTGCGACGACCAAGACTGCTTAATCTGGGTGGAGTACGCACAAAACTCACTACGTCACTCAGCTACCGGCCTAACACCGTTTCAATGTGTGCTGGGATACCAGCCCCCGCTGTGCCCTTGGGATGGCACTTTTGAATCTCTATAGAAGATTTCTTTGCTATGGGAACGTTGGTTGTGCACTTCTAAAGACCCTCTGAAGAGCACTCAGAGTCTCTGGTCTTCAGAAGTGCGCCACCATCGTCCCTATGCCAAAGACATTTTTGTGTTCAGTCCTTTTAAACTCACACCTATTACCATAAAGTGCTTCAAGCGGCTTGTCACCTGCTGCAATTTGCACATCATCCTAACCATTCCATGGGCGATGCCATCTCCACCACACTCCATCTGGCCCTCACACACCTAGACATTCCCAGCACCTGATTGGTAAGCTGAGCCAGTTAGGCCTGAACATCTCTCTCGGAAACTGGATGCTGGACTTTCTGACTGGTTGGCCTCAGTCAGTCTGGATCAGGAACAGCACCTCCAGTACCATCACACTCAGCACTGGGGCGTCCTAGGGCTGTGTGCCCAGTTCCCTGTAGTTCACATTGCTGACTCATGTCAAGTTTGTCAAGTTTGCTGATGACACGGACATGGTGGGTCTCATCAGCAAGAACAAGGAGTCAGAATACAGAGAGAAATTTCAGAGGCTAATTGCCTGGTGTAAAGACTACAACTGACAACAAAGACTACAAGACTACAGTCTCTGAATGTTGATAAAACAAAAGTGGTGGTTGTTGATTTCAAGAGCATCAACGACTCCTCTGTGGAGATCGCCAAGGGCACCAAATTCCTTGGCATAGAAAGAAATTCCCTGACATAGAATCACATCTGGTCCCTTCGCACCAGCTTTTTAAACATCCACAAAGCCACCAGCATTGTGGCTGATCATCCACGCCACTCACACAAACACTCTTCACCCTCCTGTCATCTGAAAAAAAGGTGGCAGAAACATTCAAACTGAAGCATTCGGGCTCTTAATTCCAAACTGTGTTAAAGTTTCTTTACACAAGGCATCTGACTCCTCTGTACTGGTCAGTGCTACATTATCACAGTGTATTGCTTAGTGTCATCTTTGTTACTGTTTGCACATTTTGCACAAGTGTGCTTCCAATTCAATTCATTTTTTTTTTATAGCATTTTTAACAGTTGGTATTGTTGCAAAGAGGTTTTACACAATAAAAAGTTTATGCTTTATGTTGTCTTTTCAGCTAGTTAGTTAATTTATGGTGTTAATTTGATGTCTTAGCTAGTTAGTTTGCATTTCAGAAATACGGCCAAGATAAGAAATATGAGGTGATATGATGCACAAAAACTTTATTCTTTTTCTTACCGCTAGCTTAGACTACTGTTATACCTTACTGACTTCTACAGTATGTTCTACTATAGTATGTGTCACGGAAACACCAGGCTCCACCCTCAATCTCCATTCACCATCACCCGAGTATTGAGCACACACCTGATTCACATTAGCACTACACCATAAATACACAATCAGCGTCTGACCTCGATCACGGAAACAGACTCCACACCGTACCTGATCACAGAAGCTACATTCGTGTCTCGTCTTGTCTTGTCTCCTTCCCGAGCTCCTAGTCTCCTTGCCGAATTCCCTGTCCTGTCTCCTGCAACTCCATCTCGTATCCTGTGTCGTCCTCGCTGATTTTTCCACGTCATCATTGTTTGTCTCCACGCTCCCACCAGCTCCTTCAGCCACGCAGATAAGACTTTCCCGCTATATTTCATTAAGTGTCTCATTATTCAACAAACTGCTAATAAACACCCGTTCGGGTTTACTAAGATCATTGTCTGAGTCTGTGTCTCCTGTAACAGTATGTCCATAAGAAAGCTCCAATTATTGCAGAATTTATCATCCAGATTCCTTACTATAACCAGAAGATATGAGCACATCACCTCTGTCTTATCCACACTGCACTGGCTCACAGTGAAATTTTTGCACTACATGATCTTCCTCACAGAACCTGAGTGAACTTTGAGTAATTTTTATGATGCACCATGCCTCTTCAATCCAAGGATGCAGGGTCATATTATGAAAACTACAGCAGGGGGCAGAGCTTTTGCAATAGACTTCCAATTAAAATTTGGAAAACAGACAGTCTAGGCCTATTAATTTAGTCAGAAATCGATTTGGCATGAATAGATGAATCGATTGTGAATAGATTTGTTTTTAAGTAAAGGTACAGATCTGGGAGACTCAGGGACGTAGAGTATTTTGGTGATGTGGTATGTTTGGATACTGTCGTTCTCCTCTTTCAATGAGGTTTGTTGACAGTGGCCGGAAATGACTGGTGTCCTTATTTTTCAGGGAGCTTTCATGTATGTGTTCTCTCTGACTCTCCCTTTTACTTATTCTGTCATATTTAGTCCTGCTTAAGTCTCTGCTTACATACTGTACTGTACTTACATACATGTCTGGTACATGAAAAACAAACAAACAAATAAACAAACAATAGCAGTATGAAAATCACAGGCTAAAACAAATACAGTATTTTGAGAAGTTCCCCATCTAAAACACATTTAAAAGTCATAACCTGTGACTCTCTGTCCTTTATCCAGTGCCACTGATGATATTTAAGAAGGCACATCAGGTTTCACTGCATGTTTGATGACTTTATTGATTTTTCCCTACCCTCACGTTCTCCTTCCTTACTGTATATTTAGTACAAGTTGAAACTGAGTTACTGTACATGTACAGTACCTACAGTTCTGCAGATGCTCCACTGTTCTCTCTGTACTAAATCAAGGCATAAAAACCACAACTTACTTATTCATTAAGAAAATTGTTTGGTTAACTGATAGCCTTCACTAAATATAAAATTGCAAAAATACACTGATTATACAAAAACACATCTGTGTGCCACTCACATTTACAAAAACCGAGGGACAGTGGGAATTCTCATTTTGAAAGACTTTCTTAGACTAGGATAAATCTCAAGTAAGAAAATTTAACACCTGAAATTTTAGGAAAACGTTACAACTTTAAAGAAGACGTATGAGACACAACTGCTTACATGCATTATAAACTTACTGTTTTGCTGACTGAAATGTGAAGTGTGTCTGTTTGTTAATAATGTTGTTACTTTTTATAGCCCCATTTTTTAATTAAATGCAAGGCCAGGCTGAATGATGTATCTAATAGTAGCAACCATAATAATACACACACACTTGATCATGTTCAATTAAACCTTTAAGAGGCTATTAAGTGTAATGAGTGTACTGAAGACCATGGGAAAAGCTACAAAATGCAGAAAGATTGTTAACCAACCTTCTTTTTGTTATCAGGATAAAATTAGCCACAGAGGACTTTCAGATAACTTTTATGGATAACCAGCATAATACTGTCAATATTCAGAATTGTCTCAAAAGTTGAGATCATGCAAATACAGAACTTTGTTACATTATCAAGGATGGCTCTGTGGTGATCATGGGAACCCAAGGCTCACCCATGCTTGTGGGGCCCAAAGGCCAGCCCATGTAGTCCACAATAGAAATGTATCAAAACAGTCAATACATCACAGCCTGCTGTGTTTAGGGCTTTAAAGGGAAAAGGGTTCAAGGGTGTTGTTGTGGCCTCAGAATTCTCCAGATCTCAATCCGACCAGGCATCAATGCAATGTGGTGGACAAACAAGAGTCAAACAAGTCGATTCCCCACCCCACAACCCACAGCGTCCAAAGGGTTTGCCACTAGGAGTCCCGGTGCCAGACACCACAACAATCCCCAGAGGTTTTGAGTCGTGCCTCAAGGGGCCAGAGCCATGCTTGTGGCACAAGTAATGTTTTGGGTTTTAATAATTTGGCTGATCGATATAACCACATGATACACTGTCTAGCCAAACAAAAATTACATGCTTTAAGATTTCATTCAGTTAGCTCATATTTGATTATAGAACACAATTTTCTTTCTATACAGAAGAGATTTCTCCTGACAACCATTTCAAGCATACTTGTTCAGTCTTCTTCTAATGGTGCTGTCATGGACAGTGAGGTCTGTAGAGTCTGAGTTGTAAGGTCCAAGTTTTTTGTATTTCTTTCAGCATTTCATCATTTGATCTTGGGGTGAATGTGCTGGGACATCTACTCTTGGGAAGATTTGCAACTGTCTTTCCACTTGTGAATAATGTTTGTAGAACGTTGAACTACAAATTGTTTGAAAATGGCTCTATAAGTGATGTACAGCAACAATTGCTTCTCTATGACCACTGCTAATGTCTTTCCCTCTTGGTGTTGTGTTACCGCACACATGAATACCCCAGACCACCGAACTTGCAGCCAGGGTGCACAGTCAGAGAAAATATAAGGTGTGAGGTAGAGGAATACCTGTGAACATGAAAGAAGTGATAAGCAGTGAGTTCAATTGCACATTACTCCACATTACTGTACTCTGCAGGGAACACATTTTAATTATTGAACCACAACGCAGTGATGGTTTTCATTGCTTTATTGTATTTGTTTCAAATTGTATTCATATTTTTCACTCATAAGGTACACTGTAAAAAAATATTGTAAGGCTTTGTAAATGAAACAAAAGAAGTGTATTTTTTACAAATAATAATTTAGTTAAAGTGAAAACTTTAAAGTATTAAGTAAAATCTATATATTTACTTAATTTAAACTTGTAAACATTAAACATTCAACAGTCAAGTAAATGTTACTTTTGATTCTTTGACAAATCTAAACGAATTAATAGAGTACTTATATACCTCCAAAAAATCAAGTAGAATTTAAGCTGACTCTAGGTAACCTGCGCATGCGTGAAAAAGAAGCTCACTCGCGAGGATCACCTTCTCAAAAGTGCTTCTCCATTTTCTTCGACAGGTAAGTAGTAGTTGAAAATGCATAATATCTTGCATATTTTTGACTCAGTGTATTGTGTTTACCCTGAGAAATTGAGTTGTCATCACTTAATTCTGTATATTTTCTGCACATTTGGAAACTCGAGTTGATGATCTTTAGTCTACACCATCCGACATATTAAAATCTCCGTGTTTTACATAAAGACGCGTTAGTCTTGATTGTGTTACTTTATCCGTGATATATGTTTTTGTTTAATTAAATTTTGTTGAGATACAATTTTGTGCCGTTGTTTGGGGATTCTTACCATATATACACGACAGTTTAGTTTTACAAAAGACGTCTAAAACCTTTGAACACGTGACTTGCCCCTTTTGTTCGGTATGTGTAATTTTGTATGGTAGTACAGTGATTCTTAAATGACGAAACGTGACAAAAGTTTCAACATTCACACAGTGACATGCAAAAGAAGTATACTTCACTGTATCTGAGAGATGAGAATCCATTAAGAACTGGGGGGGATGGGGGGAGCAAGATGGCGCTGTTCCGAGCAGACATGCGCGCTCTTAATCTTCAGACATCATCGAGATTTGAATGCAATACGTTAAGGAAAACTACTTTTTCCTTATCATTTCATGTCGATACTGAATGCCCCCATGTTAATGTTTTTTTTTTTTTTTCAGTGACCTTATCAAAATCCTTTTCTTTTCTTCAAAATATAGTGTAAAACACACAGATTGTTATGTTTAGCCTTGTTTGTTTCATCATTAATGAGGGGGGATGTTCTTTAAATAGAAATGGAAATGAAAATAGTAGTGAAACACAAGTGGTTAATTATTGATCACACTAACATTACTTTACAAGTACAGTAGCAAAGCCTGGAAGTGCAAGAACAGGCCCAAAATCAAGGACACCAAGTAACATACTTGCTTGCTAATCTTGAGCTAATCTTATCCTATCAGCGGTATGAAATATAAATGCCGTGAGGCTGCAGTACTTCTTGAATTTAATTTGCAAACTATATCAACCTTTTCCGGTTTGACTGAATTGTCGTTATGCTTTCTCATTTGGTATTTGGTTTTCGGGATTTTTCATTTTGTATTTTTGTTTTCGGTTCACAAAAATTATTTTTTATTTATTATTATTTTTTTTTTTACAAATTATCTTGTTCAATTACAGAAAGAAACCTTTGCAGGTAAATTACATTTACACCATTTCTGTGCTTAGTTGTTATATGACTGCCTGCCTGTGTGTGTGTGCGTGTGTGTGTGCGTGTGTGTTAATATTTCTGTATTGCAATGCATTTAAAAAAGATAATTCCTAGAGCCATTGTATTTATACTGCAGTATTTACTGACACATCCTTAGACTTGTTAATGTACAGCTAGTTCCTTTTTGAATATCTTTAAATGCCATAAGTTAAAAAAATCACAACTGCAACTGATCCTTTCAACCAATAGCAGAGCTGTGCTTAGAACAAGTCATACAACTGGACATTAGCAAAATTTGCATCACCTAGATATTATAGAGCTTTGTACTATAATAACCTTTAATTAATCTCTTTTTTCTATACAGTTGATGCAACTCTCTTCATAGTAGATCATAGGAAAGCTCTTTAACCTCTCACATTATTTGTCCATGGCACACTGAATAATTCACATTCATATAGGTCTGGAAGGTTATCAGTGACTCTTATAAGTAGTGTTTTTGAACTCATCTGAAAATCGAAATAAATAAGACATCAGTTTTTTTTTTCAAGGACACTATACAGTGTCTTTATAATAGAGATGACAAAACCTTGATTATATTAGTGGTGTAAATCAGCTTGAGACATAGTATATCGCAAAAAGCAACAGAATCATAAACAGTTTTAAACAGTTTTTTTAAATCAAAAAGAGACTCATTCACCCCAGGTTATAGCTACGATTAACCTTGATGTTAATTCAGGATTATACTGTACCTAGAGTCTCTCTCTCTCTCTTTCTCTCTCTCTCTCTCTCTCTCTCTCTCTCTCTCTCTCTCTCTTTCTTTTAGCTGGAATAAATTAAAAAATGCAATATCCATGTCCCCTTCCCAACAGAGCATAAAACACTCAGTTTGTTATCCGAGGGCTTTATTTAAAGTTCGGTGCATCAGTAGCGATCCAGGGAAAGTTATTCAGATAAAGACTCATTCTATGCAGGTGCTTAACTTGATTTTCTGGGCCAGTCATTCAGATTATTGAAATAACCTGCACAAGCCCACATCCCTGAAGATGCCAGTGGTTTCTTGAGTATCATCCAGGCCTTTGATACAAGCGCTTACTATTTAAGAATGCAGACACGAAAAACACAAACAACTAAAATTACTAAAAATATTCTGTTAACCATAAGCTGGAATAGATAGAGACCAAGAGAAAATTATGTCTTGCCAAATACTATATAGCAATGTGAAAAAAACAAGCTATTAACAAACAAATGAGGCTATATTAGGGATAATAGTAATTACTAATTCTAGTTGTTATATTAACATTAACTTCACATCTTCATAAATTGGTAACTTGGAATCTAATTATATAAAAAGGCTGTCCTGAAATACATGATGTAACACATAACAGTTGTTTTTTTACGGCAGACAGGAAAAAAGGAGTCCTTACACCAGACAGGAAAAAAGCTAGTAAACTGTACAGAAATTTGCCACAGACTGTACATTACTCAACACAGGGGCAGGAAACCCATCACTCTCGTGTGCACATGAAAGAGCGCTGGCTTTGCTTTGAATATAGCATTTACGGCACAGGGGTAATTTTAACCATTTATTGTGCTAGTTACGAGTGCTGCGTTCCGATCGGTAAGACGTTTCTGAGAAGTAGACTGCACAGGGAGCAGAAAGCACACTTTAAAGTACACCGCGGCATGGACAGCAGCAATCGGCATGCCATTGCTCTTCCTGTGATATCCCAGATGTGAAGACCTGAATTTTGTTAAATTTGTTTGACTTACATTTTAGCTACCTGAATTTTAGCGACCTGAATTTGTAAGATTGAAAAATAATGAAGAATGTATTTTTAACACTCGAAAATATTTTTGAACTGCAATTTAGTAACTTGAATATTTTTGCATAGAATTTTAAATGCTTTAATGACATTTTCATTTGAAATATACAACCACAATAAGTGGCAAAAATTTCAAATTGTAAATGCTCTAAGGATTTTTTTCAATTCAGATCAAATTGCAATGCAGAAAAACTGAAACATTTTAATTGCAACAAGTTTATTTTTCAGTTCATGTAATTCAACCTGCTATTTTGCTTTGAGGAATTTTGGCACTATTATACTTCCATAGATCACAGTGGATTTGAATGGAATTGAGGTAGTTTTTGAACAATAATTCAATAGGCTTATTAAATGCGACCATTAAGGAATTATAGCTATTTTTTATAGCTAAGTTCCTTCATTTTCACAAACTCAAATGTAAATAGACTTCTAACAGGATAGGATTTATGGTCATGTGTGGCCTGTTTTTTTAGTCATTTCATGAAAAATTTAACAGATTAAAATATATAATTTCGGATAGCAGAAACTTTAAGAGCGGTCAAATCAAATATTTTCATGTATTTCAAGAAATGTACTGGCGAGCTTAGCGATACAAAACGGCCTTGAAGGCCACAGAGGACAACTAAAGCAGATGATTGCCAAATGCATTCCTTGGTAAACAAAAACCCTTGCAAAACATGAAGCCAAATCAAAAACTCTCTTAGGTGGCATGCATTTCATTGTTTACAATAAAGAGGCCTCTTCATAAAATTAAATACAGATGGTTTACGCCAAGATACAAACACTTACGAGCAAACTATGAAAACATGGAGAAGGAAAAGTAGGGTTCATGCTTCAAAGCTATCTGTGATGGATACAGTGTTATGGCATGGACATGTAACCCCAAGGTGAAGGCTGCCTCATTGTATTGGTATAAACTGCTATGTTTTTATTTTTTATTTTTAAATTTTTTATTTAGTATGTGTCTTTAGTTACTGGATTTCTTAAAGAAATCCTGAACATCAAGAAAACAACTCCTGAGGATTTATTTCCCACTTTTCTCATTCAATCCATGAGAGAGAAACAAGCATGCAAACATATTATTTTTCTCCAATGTTTGTTCATTATACAATAAACTGTAAGAATTATACAGTGCCAATGGAATGTTTTCAAATCCTTTCAAGGTTTACACATTGTTACATTTCACACCTATCTTAAAATGCATCCATATACTTCACAATGACAAAGTGAAAATGTCTTTAGAGTGTTTTGTTAATTTATAAAATAAATAAATAAAGACTAAAATATTCCATTTGTATTCAGACCCATCACAAAGTCCTTGGTTAAAGATATTTTTGCCAACAATGTCTGCTTGCAAATGATGCTAAAGCATGGCACACCTTTCTTTTGTGAGTTTCTCCCACTCTTCTTGGCCATTTTCAAGGTTTCTACAGACATGCTCTATTTGGTTCGGGTCCAGACTCTGGACTCTAAGTTTTCTCTGAACACACTTCTGTGTTTTCTTGCTGGTATACTTTGTGTTGTTGAAATGAAAACTACAGGGGTTGGACAATGAAACTGAAACTTCTGATTTTAGACCACACTAATTCATTATTATGGTGTAGGGTCTCCTTTTGCAGCCAATACAGCCTCAATTCGTCTTGGGAATGACATATACAAGTCCTGCACAGCGGCCAGAGGGATTTGTCGTGATGCTGGTGGAGGAAAACGTTTCCTGACTCGCTCCACCAAAACACCCCAAAGTGGCTCAATAATATTTAGATCTGGTGACTATGCAGGCCATGGGAGAAGTTCAACTTCACTTTCATCTGTTTCATTCTGTTTCCTGTACATAACCTACGGAGGTTTTGCGATGATTTGCGCATGCGTGCCCAGTAGAAAATGAATGAATCACTCTCCGAGACTACTCATTCTTCTGAGTCACGTTAAAGACTTGTTCAAAAAGAACTAATCATTCATGAACGACCCATCACTACAAACCAGATGGAATGGCTTATCACTGCAAAATGCCGTGGTAGCAATTCTGGTTAAGTTTGCTTTGGTTTAGTCACCCAAGTCAATAGCAAAGCACCATTACCCTCTCACACCTGATCCTCTGTGCACCCTCTACGTGTAACAAAGACACTGTGGTTAGCACCAAAACTCTCATATTTGGACTCATCACACCAAATGACAGTTTCCACAGATTTAATGTTGATTCCTTGAGTTTCTTGGCTCAAGCAAGCCTTTTCTGGCTGCTTCTTCTGAGGCTGGTTGTTATCCTTATTAAATTTATCCTCTGCAGCACAGTTAGCCACTGGTCTTAATTTCCTGGGACCCTCATCATGAGAGCCAGTTTCATCACTGCGGTTGACGATTTTGGCAACTTCACTTAGGAGTACATTTCAAATGTCTTGCAATTTTTTTTTGATTGACTGGTCTGTCTTTTCTTTTGACTTAAATGAGTGTTTTTGTCATAATGTGGATTTGTACATTAGTTGTATGAACACTAATAATGTTATTGACTTTGTGCACAGCGGCCAGAGGGATTTGTCGTGATGCTGGTGGAGGAAAACGTTTCCTGACTCGCTCCACCAAAACACCCCAAAGTGGCTCAATAATATTTAGATCTGGTGACTATGCAGGCCATGGGAGAAGTTCAACTTCACTTTCATCTTCATCAAACCACTTTGTCACCAGTCTTCCTGTGTGCACTGGTGCATTACCATCCTCATACACGGCACTGCCTTTAAGATACAATGTTTGAACCATTGGGTACACATGGTCCTGCAGAATGGTTCGGCAGTCCTTGGCAGTGACGCACCCATATTGCAGCCTAAACCATCACTGATCCACCCCCCATGCTTCACTCTGGGCATGCAACAGTCTGGGTAGTACGCTTCTTTGGAGCTTCTCCACAACCTAACTCTCCCGGATCTGGGAAAGACAATGAAAATGGACTCATCAGAGAACAATACATGTTTCACATTGTCCACAGCCCAAGATTTTTGCTGCTGGCACCATTGAAACTGATTATGTGTTTTGGATACAATCTGGGTTAGCACCGGGACATGCCTTTCTTCTTGCGTCCACAGTTACTCCTGTTGGATGCGATTCTTCCTTCTTGGTGATATGCTGACATTAACCTGGATACTGTGGCTCTTGATAGCGAGATGCACACCAACAATTTGTCTGCTTTTGAACCCTGATATATCACTCATAATGGTTTGTGCATTTCAATAGTTTAAACAAAACTGTGCTATTACACTGCTAGTTAAACCTTCACACTCTGCTCTTACTGGTGGAATGTGCAATCAATGAAGATTGCCCACCAGGCTGGTCAAATTTAGCCATGAAACCTCCAACACTAAATTGACTCAAAGGAGGCTATCAAGTGCCTATAATAAGGAATGGCTTCTTATTGGCTGCATTACCACAGAGGACTGACTGTAGTAGTGCTGCATTGATGGCTGTCTTTTTGTAAGGCTCTCCACAAGGGAACTCAAGATTTCTTGAGCCTTGGGTTCTTGGTTGCCTTTCTGACCAAGGCCCCTCATCCCTGATTACGTAGTTTGCCTGCATGGTCAGATCTGCTCAGTTATATTGGAACTGGTGTTGAACTTCCAGTGAAAGGAACTCTTAATGCTTCAGCATACCAAAACATTTTGGACAATTTCATGCTCCCAACTTTGTGGGAACAGTTTGGAGATGTCCCCTTTCTGTTCCAACATGGCAGCGCAACAGAGCACAAAGCAAGGTCCATAAAGACATGGATGAGTGAATTTGATGCACAGAGTTCTTACCTCAACCCAATAGAACACCTTTGGGATGAATTAGATTGGAGAACGCGAGCTAAGCTTTCTCGTCCAATTTCAGTGTCTGACCTTCTGGAAGAATGTTTAAAATTTCCCATAAACAAATTCCAAAACCTTGTGGAAAGCCTTCCCAGAAAAGTAATTTGTTATAGCTGCAAAGGCTGGACCTCTGCAATTCACCCTGGCATGCTGTGAATCAACTTCTGGGCCACATCCTGATTGGTGGCTGCCTATTCTTGCATAATGAGATGACTGGTATAATAACCCAGAATATGTTTTTTTTTTTTTTTTTTTTTAAATTAAAAGTAGCCACCTTTTGTTTTGATGACAGCTTTTCACAGTCCAACTCATGCCAAACCATCTCAACTGAATTTAGATTGGGTGATTATGGAGGCCAGATCATCTGACGCAGTACTCCATCACTCTCCTTATTGGACAAATAGCTTTTACATAATGTAGAGGTGTGGTTATGGTCATTGCTCTATTGGAAAACAAATGATTGTCCCACTATGTGCAAACCAGTAGTGATGGGAAGTTTGATTCATTTTAGTGACTCGGTTCTTTGAATCTCGTTCAAACGAATCTTTTTTGAGTCATTCTTTTAATCAGAAATAAAATAAAATGTTACATTTTCAATAAAAAGACCCCCAACACATCTACATATACAAATGTTGGCTATAGTTTCAGTAATGCAAATACTAAAATGCAGCTAAGGACATATTATTATAAACAGAATGAGCAGCTCACCTATCATATCTTCTAGTCTGAGTCATTTGTTCTTTTGAATCTATTGTACTGCATAGTGTCTATGGGAGTCACGTAACAAAAGTACGAACAAGTCAGACTAGAAGAGTCATTGAGAAAGAATTGCTCAATTCTGTCTCCTGTGTATTGCACAGCATAGAGTCTAAGGGAGTCACGTAACAGAAGAACGAACAACTCAGACTAAAAGTGTCATTGAGAAAGGATCACTCAATTCTGTTTCCTGTGTACTGACCTGCATAGCGTCCATGGGAGTCATGTGACAAAAGAACGAACGACTCAAACTAGAAGAGTCATTGAGAACTGTTCAATTCTGTTTCCTGTACATAACCTACGGAGGTTTTGCGATGATTTGCGCATGCGTGCCCAGTAGAAAATGAATGAAATCACTCTCCGAGACTACTCATTCTTCTGAGTCACGTTAAAGACTTGTTCAAAAAGAACTAATCATTCATGAACGACCCATCACTACAAACCAGATGGAATGGCTTATCACTGCAAAATGCCGTGGTAGCAATTCTGGTTAAGTTTGCTTTGGTTTAGTCACCCAAGTCAATAGCAAAGCACCATTACCCTCTCACACCTGATCCTCTGTGCACCCTCTACGTGTAACAAAGACACTGTGGTTAGCACCAAAACTCTCATATTTGGACTCATCACACCAAATGACAGTTTCCACAGATTTAATGTTGATTCCTTGAGTTTCTTGGCTCAAGCAAGCCTTTTCTGGCTGCTTCTTCTGAGGCTGGTTGTTATCCTTATTAAATTTATCCTCTGCAGCACAGTTAGCCACTGGTCTTAATTTCCTGGGACCCTCATCATGAGAGCCAGTTTCATCACTGCGGTTGACGATTTTGGCAACTTCACTTAGGAGTACATTTCAAATGTCTTGCAATTTTTTTTTGATTGACTGGTCTGTCTTTTCTTTTGACTTAAATGAGTGTTTTTGTCATAATGTGGATTTGTACATTAGTTGTATGAACACTAATAATGTTATTGACTTTGTACCCACCCTGCACAATTATGGTCTAAAGCACACTAAAAGGCAAGAAATGTCACAAATTACCTCTTGAATTGAAAATATTCCAGGTGACTGATGAGAGAATGCCATGCGTGTGCCAAGCTGTCATCAAAGCTAAATGTAGCTACATTGGACAATTTTAAATATGAAAGATAATCATTGGGTTGTTTAACATTGTTTACTAATAAGTTAGTTTGCAGTGGAACCTTCTGTTTTTATTTCCAGTTGGATACATTTTCCGCTTTTTCCCTTGATCTAATTTGCTGCCACTACTTGCTATCTGCATCACTAAAACACACAATAAAACATGATGTATTTGTAGCTTTTTAAGAGTTTAGTTTCTGTCGAATTCTAATGTGTATGGCTATACCTTATGCTCAGATTTAATCAAATCCTTTAAAACTGCTAGGACAGGGGATAATGGCACAAAAGATGCCTGAAAGCAATCCAAGGCAAAGACATGCAATGCTCTTAAAAAGCCAAGGTAGTCTTCTGAACTCAAATCAAGTGAGCTGGCTTTTTTACTTGATGAAGACTAAACTGAAGGTAGAAAGGTTCACAAAAAGCAAATGAAGGCATCTGTGCTAAAGAACTGGTAACAGATCTCATGGGAGAAACACTACATGTGCTGATGTCAATAGGTTCCAGACCTCAGGATGTCATTGATTGCAAAGTTTTTTCACCCAAGTATTAAAAATAATGCCTTCATTTTTAATTTGTCCAATTACTTGTGAGCGTGTGAAAATTGAGGGAAAGAGCAATGCAATATTTTTTGTTAAATTCCTTAATTTAAAGCTTAAAATATATCTTGATTTCTTCATTTCAAATCCATTGTGGTGGTGTACAGATGCAAGCATACTAAATGAAATGTCACTGTTGAAATAGTTGAAAAGAGTTTTTTTTTTCAATTTAGAAAAGATCGCCTGATTCTGATTTTCTTCGTTTAAGTATGTTTATAAATTCTGTAAATGACCAAGTGCATTCACAGCACAGCTGATTTTCATTTGGTAAAGGACACAAAGGCCACAGTAAATGGCAAAATGAAGAAATATTGAAAGAGCACGTCTTAAGCATAGAATATGCTCAGTGTTTTAGTAAATTGTTTGGTCCTAATTTAACATTTAATCTTATTTGCCTTACTTTATGGATTTATTTTTATTGCTTTTTATTAGTTTGTCTATGAAATAACTGACATACACAAATTCCTTATTAAATTGCAGTAGAAATGAATAAATTATTTAAATGTGACTAATTCATATATACTATTGCAATATCTCATGTAAATTATATTCTTTAGAACCTGTAATGTTTACAATATGTAATGAAATGTAATGTAATGTAATGGACTTAGTGGTTAGTACTGTTGGCTTGTTCCTCCAGTGTCCGAGTTCAGTTCCCGGCCAGGTTTGATTCTCTCTCTGTGTGCATGGAGTTTGCATGTTCTCCCTGTCCATAGTGTTTTTTTTTTTTTTTCTTTCGGGTACTCCGATCTCCTCCCACAGTCCAAGGACAATGGAAATGAGGCTTTTTGGCATTCCCCAAATTGTCCATAGTGTGTAAATGAATGTGTATATGTGTGTGCCCTGTGATGGATTGGCATCTCCTCAGATAGGCTCCCCCGCGACTTTGAACACAGGATAAAGAAGATAAGTGAGTGAAGGTACTGTAATGTAAACAGATATGTTCAAAAGTTCTACATGTGTACTGCTTACATGCATAACCAATATTATAATGGTTTAAATTAGCTACCAAAAAAAATCAACAGAATCTCCAGTTATGACTAATGCTAAGCACAATGAAGTGAAAACAAAGCTCAAAATCATAGCTCTAAAGTAACATTTTCAGATGCAGTTATCACACATTGACAACTGGTGGCAGTGCATTCTAAGGTATAACCCACTGGAGCATGAGGTGTATTTGCAGAATAATACTTATAATGTGCACACACACACACACACACACACACACACACACACACACACACACACACACACACACACACACAGGACATTTCTTAAAGAATATGTCAGACAAAACATATATGAATATACAATACAAAACAGTAAACATGAATTTATAAAACAATTTTGGTGTCCTGTATACGTCAAATACTGTCCTATCATATTTGGTGAACGACTCACTCATTTTGGCAGCAGGAAATACTGATATGGTGGTTTTAAGTTGGCGTGATGCCCAATAGCTTTAGGAAATAATAAAGCAGGATACAATGCTCACTCACCCTTGGGGCAACAACCATTAACCCTTACCCTAATCTGAATAGTTCTAATTCTTTTTCCTAAATTCTGAATAAGAGAAAAGCAGAAATTGGTTAAATTAAATCCCATTGTAAATCAAACTGACCTTGGGATTTGCTGACCTATTTTAGCAAGAGACAATTCTCCATGATGCAGAATTTCTTTATTCTCAGTATTTAAAATGTCAGTCAATCCAAGGTCATATTCTGGTTCAGGACTGAAAATGTCATTATTTAAAAGTATAGCATAATGCCAGAATAAATCGCCAGCTTTTTATATGGCTCATGCTTATGATAATCTTCTGTATATAAAAAAAAAATAAATAAATAAATAAATAAATAAATAGTGTGTGTATCTGTGTGTAGATAAATGTGTGTGTATGTGTGTGTGTGTGTGTGTGTGTATATGTATATGTATGTATGTATGTATGTATATATATATATATATATATATATATATATATATATATATATATATTGACTCACGCATATATATCGACAATGGACAATGAAACACTGGGAGGTTTCATGGCTAAACCAGCCCTGGTGTCCAACCTTCATTGCTCGCACATTCCACCAGTAAGACCAGAATGTGATTTAATTAGCAGAGTAATAGCACAGTTTTGCTTAAAATATTGCAATACACACACTATGGGTGACATATCAGAGTTCAAAAAAGGACAAATTGTTGGTGCGTGTCTTGCTGGCGCATCTGTAACCAAGTCTTTGTGATGTACCAAGAGCCACGGTATCCAGGGTAATGTCAACATACCACCAAAAAGAACAAACCACATCCAACAGGAGTAACTGTGGACACAGGAGGAAGCTGTCTCAACGGGACGTCCGGGTGCTCGCCCGGATTGTATGCAAACAATCTAAAACCACAGCTGCCCAACTGCAGAATTTAATGTGCACCTCAACTCTCCTGGTTTCATCAAAACTGATTGTCCAGGTCAATGCCACACAGAGTTCTAGCAGCAGACACATCTCTAGAACAACTGTTAAGAGGAGAGTACTGTGTGAATCAGGCCTTCATGGTAGAATATCTGCTAGGAAACCACTGCTAAGGACAGGCAACAAGCAGAAGAGACTTGTTTGGTCTAAAGAACACAATAAAGAAAACTCTGTCCCAGTTTTAGACAAACAACTGCATACAGTATAACTTGCTATTCTTAATTTACCAAGAAATTTTTAGCCCCCCAAAAAAAAAAAAAAAAATAGTGGACAGTACTGATTACCCCTTATTAATTCCACAGATCTAAGAGGGTAAAATGCAGTAGGGTGCTGTTAATCATTAGCCTGTGATCATCAGCAGGTGTGCAGACCTACTGTAAAAAACACAGGTTTGCTAGTCTGGAGCATTCAGGTACCAATTCAATACCAAAAGGGAAAAGCAATGGTCTCAGAGAAGCAATTGTTGCTGCACATCAATCTGAAAAAATGTTATAAAACAATTTCCAAACAATTGGGAGTTCAACGTTCTACATTGAGAAACATTATTTCTCATAAGTTGAAGGTATTCAAGACAGTTGCCAGTCGTCTCAGGAGTGGACATCCCAGCACATTCACCCCAAGATTAGACCATGAAATGTAAATAGGGCTCAGAATTGTGTGACATATCGTTTTTTTTTTTTGGACCACAAAATAGACAATAAATTTTGTTCATTTTTAACAAACTACCCAAAAATAACTAGGCAAGCACACACACACACACACACACACACACACACACACACACACACACACACACACACACACAGGCAAGGTTTCCATATAAACACTTTTATTTTTTTATTGTCAGTGACCGGGTTGCCAGCATGTATCTTTGCCACGTAATTTTTAAGGGTTGAAGTTCATGACTGCACAATTTAAAAAAGATTAAACAAGTATGTTTTGTTTGGAAGGGTCTTGGAACAATGCCCTTTTGATAGATGAAACCAAAGTGGAGTTGTTTGGCATCAGTGCCCAGCGCAATATTTGGCAAAAACCAAAACAGCATTTCAGCCGAAACACCTCATAATCACTGTCAAGCATGGCAGTAGAGGGGTGATGATTTGGGCTTATTTTGCAGCCACAGGACCTGGGAGGAAGAGATAGAGATGATTGTTATTGTTGGTGAGAATAAAAGTCTTCTGCTCTGCTCAGAAACATAGTTGTCACACAATCAACCGACAGTCTCCTAACTGAAACATTGTGTTGTTGACTAAACATGTTCTTTGTACATTTTTATACTTTCTTCATTAGAAACGGTACTTCCTAAGTGTCATTTGCATAGTTACACATAGTACATTATGCAGCCATCTAGCCACTTTGGATAAATGCACATATTTGGAGCACTTTGTGTATGATGGACATAAACATCTCTCTCTCTCTACTAACACTATATAAATACAGTATGTATATAAATATTAATATTCTCAAATTTCAAACTTTGAATTCTTTAAGAAACATGTTTACTGCCATTAGCTTCTAATATTGCCACGACACTTTCTGAAGCCTAGGAGTCAGGTCACCTCCCAGTGTGTGAAATGTTCATAAGCTCCATATGTGATGGAAATCAATAACTCACACATGAAATGGGCTTTGGAGAATGCTGATAGTCAGCCAACACAGCATTCTGAAGGTCAGAGTGTAACCCCAGAACATGGCATAGCAACTGCTAATGTGCATCATGCTGACATCAAGGCTGCCTTGGCAAAACTAAAATGTGATCTTCTACCAAATTCAGTGTATTTGCTGTATATTTGTCATTTATCAGTTGAAGTGGGCTATTTTACAATTTATCACATTCTTATATTTCTTGAAAATAAAGACACTGTTACCATATACAACTCTTTTTAGCCCTTAATTGCAGATGTGCAAACTGTAGGGCCACTCCTCTCTTTGTTGATGGCCCTTCAGTTCTCACACATGAAATTAAGGGCTAAAAAGAGTACTATGGTTGTAAAAGCCAAGCATATGTAACTTCTGCATTTGGTTAGCTTGGTGCTGCTTTTGCTACCATGGTTCTCTTTTAGCTCTTAAAAACAGTCTATAAAAAGTATGTATCAGTTTAACATTTTAACTTACATGTCACCAAACAGGATAAAATTGAGAATGTCCCCACAAAGTAAGATCCATATTTGCACAAAGGTATGTTGTTCATGGTAAGCTGCCAACGGCTAACCACTAAGCAAGCCTTCTTAAGTTTATTTTTTTTTAAGGGCCAGTAGATTGAACTCCCCATTTTAACGATTTTTGCATCTCTAAACAGGTCAAAATATAAATACAACTATTTTCTTTAATTTGCTTTTGGGGGAAAATTGCTAGGAAGCAGGGTTTTGTACAGAGATTTTTTTTCTGTTTTGGCACCTACAGTAGGTGGTGGAATGAACTTCCTCTAGGTGTCTCCACCAATCTTTAAACAACAATTAAAGGCCAATCTGTTTCTTAAATATTTGTTAATCCCCCTCCTCCTTGCAAAAATATAAATAAATAAAAACCCTTCCCAACAGGGTTTGACTGATGGTACTTAGTTAGTAACCAATAACCCAGTTTACGGATCAATCCAATGACGGTAACCTCAAATCACTTTTGTTAGTCGCTCTGGATAAGAGCATCTGCCAAATGCCTAAATATTTCGAAGCTATTAGTGGCCTAGCAAACCAGCTTGCTCTGTTTAATAACCCAGCCAGTATACCTAGCTTTCTCTCAAGTCTAGAATTCTTTATTAGACCTAGTAGTCGGGGACTTTTCTGCAGTATTTATTTATTTTTCAGTTTAATCGGTATCGTCTGTGACACTCTGTGCAGGTTCTTAGTTGCTTTATTAAAACTTTTGCCTCATTTACTTGTCTAGTTAGATTCATATTAAGCAATATCAATAGCAGGAAAAAGTCATGGGAAAACACAGATTGTTTGGTAAATCCTTACCTAGTACTAATGTTAACTTAATAAATATATTCTGATGCCTTCCTGTGATGTGTATATATATAGATTGCGAGCATAATTTGTTCCGGAATCATGCTTGTATATAAAAACACTTGTACAGTAGAACCTTGGATTATGAGCATAATTCGTTCCGGAAGTGGGCTCGTATTCCAAAACACTTTTAAACTAAATTTAATTTTCCCTTAAGAAATAATGAAAACTCAAATTATTAATTTCACAGCCCCCAAAACTTAAGACATAAAAATTATTAATACAATATATAAAGTAAAAATAAACTGCGACAGATAAGTGTTTTCGTTTATGCGCGCAAGCGCTGTGTGTGTGTGTGTGTGTGTGTGTGTGTATTCATTAACGTAAAGGCTTTTATCGGAAAGCCTATATCTTTGAAAAAAATCGCGACAGAGTAGAGTTTTTGTGTAGAGCAAAGAGTGTGTCCTGTTATATGAAACAACTGTATATCACAGTGAATTGTCCCATTAAAAAATAAAGGAAACTCAGATGATTTGTTTCACAACCAGAAAATATTTATATAAAAATAATTTATACAAAATGTAATCTAAAAAAATAAAATAAAATAACCTGCACTTTACCTTTGAAAAGAATCCGGACAGAGCACACATTACCCATTATCCAATGAGCGAGAACACATTGGCGCAGTTGTGATCACGTGACGTTCGGCAGACAAAGCGCATACATACTACTCATATATCAAGACCTCGCTCGTTTATTTAGTTAACATTTATGGACAAATTTTTCTCATCTTGCAAAATGCTCACAGACCTTACTCCTACAAGGTTCTACTGTATGTATGGATACAGAGAGGTGCAAACAGTGACAGTGGTTTTATTATTGTGTAATTAAACAGTAAGAAATGTAACAGTCAGGTACCTGGTGAATTGGTGCTTGGGAAGAAGGGTGTTGGTCTAGTAGTGTGGTTGAAAGGTGGTAATCCGCATCCGGATGGGCCACTGTGTTTGGAAGGGTTGGACTTTTCAGTATATGAGATACTTATTTTAGCTGATGTAAATGTTGCAGAGTGAATGACGTTTCCGAGGTACGCATATAAGTGGCGGAGTACAATATACACATGCCGCTATTAGGTGGCCAGGGCTCCGTGGAGTCCGAACAGGAGGGCGCTGTAATGCCAGTGTCTTTGCTCAGTGTTGAAGACTGTCTTCTCCCTTGCTTCCGGCATGAAGGCAACCTGCTAGTATCATTTGGTAAAATCCAGCGGGCCAAGCAATCAATGAGATCATCCACCCATGGCAGTGGATATGCGTCAAACAAGCGGCGGAAGTCATTACATAGGTGGATCAAACCTTCAGGCATAGTTACCATCACTGGAACAAGGTCAACCAAGGTCAGCTAGTCAACTCCTCTATAATGCCATTACGAAGCATGTTGCTCACTTAAGCTTCGATAGCATGTTGACGGGGGCTCGGTACAGTCTTTGTGGACGATCAGGCCGGGCGGTGTTTTAATGTCGTGCCATACCAGGTGTGTGAGCCCTGGGTCGGTTGGAGAACTAGCGAGGAAGACACTAGCAAGGAATTTGCAGCTGGGCTTAGGCAGGAGAAGAAGTACGCAATCTCCAAGGCAGAACTTGTGAGGCTGTGCTGCCGTTTGTACACTATGTGCGGCGCTGTTCCGCTTGCACTTTTGCTGTTCTTCCCATGCTTCTTTCGCAATGTCTAAAAACCTGCGGGGGCTCCCAAACAGTAGCTTAAATGGTGTGAATTAGCTGGTCCCAGTTTCATCCTGTTTCATCCACGACTTGCTGCAGCATTCGTTTTAGTTTCTGGTTAAACCTCTTCACCATATCCTAAATGGAGGTGTGCAGCTGTCTGAACTGCAGCAGCAGGTATACATCGTCCATCAGTCGGGATAAATGGCGTGCCCTGGTCTGTCAGCAGCTTTTTTGGCTGAAGAGTAGCACTAGATCTTTTGCTCTATTTTTTGTTGTTGCTTTTTGAAGCAGGATCATCTCAGGATACGGAGTGACCAAATCTACGATGACCAGAATGTATGCATGGCCTTTCACCGAATTTGGAAGTGGGCCAATGAGGTTTATTCCGATTTGCTCAAATGGTACACCAATGATCAGAAGAGGAATTAAGGGAACGGGGGGCCAACTTTTGAGGCGCGGTTTTCTGGCACTCGGGGCAGCGCTGGCAGAAATTTCGTACCTCGACGTCCATGTCATGGGTCTAGCTGGTGGTAGTGCTAGACCGGCTGATGGTGTTGCCGTGGGCATGAAGGTAGGCATGTACGCAGAGGGGTGTAACAGAAAGAGTCTTTTATTTAAACAAACACAACTCAAAAACAGAACAAAGGAACTAAAACAACAAACTCAAACTAAAACTAGGGCTCAGGAGAAACACAGGAACTGGAAGAGATCTGAACACAGGAGACCAGGAGCTGACACAGGGAACCAGGAGCTGACACAGGGAACCAGGAGCTGACACAGGGAACCAGGAGCTGACACAGGGAACCAGGAGCTGACACAGGGACTAGGGATGAGGAAACATGGAGCTGGAGCTAACTAATTCAATTCAATTCAATTTTATTTCTATAGCGCTTTTAACAATGGTCATTGTCTCAAAGCAGCTTCACAGAAATGAAAAGAAGACTTATGGAAATGTATATATGTGTAAGAAAAATGTGACTAGATAATGAGATTGTCCCTGATGAGCAAGCCAAGGGTGACGGCGACAGTGGCAAGGAAAAACTCCCTGAGATGGCAACAGGAAGAAACCTTGAGAGGAACCAGACTCAACAGGGAACCCATCCTCATCTGGGTGATAGCAGATAACAGAAATTGTATAACATCATGTGTGTTATGCAGATGAAAGTTCCATAAACAGAAGTTAATTTAAATTAACACAAAGTCCAGTTCAGCACAGGGATGAGTCAGCAGGTGCAGAGGGCAGATGGGGGTCTGGATCACTGGGAGCTCAGGAGCAGCATGTGTAGATCCAAACCAAAATGAAGAAGAATCCAGCTGGAGTTGGTCCTTCTCTGGATGCCTCTGGGTCAAAGCAGGGTCGGCCTCTGTCTACTGAAGCTGGCACGATCTCCAGATGCCTCGGGATGGGTGGAAAAATAAAGAGCAGGTGAAAAGAATTAGCGTGGTTGCCATTCAGGATAGATGTACTGGAGTATCAGGTAAAGAAATTAATTATGTGTACGCCAGATTAAAGAGATGCGTCTTGAGTCTACTTTGAAATTGGGAAACTGTGTCTGAGCCCCGAACACTGTCAGGAAGGCTATTCCAAAGTTTTGGAGCTAAATATGAAAAGGCCCTACCTCCTTTTGTAGATTTTGATATTCTGGGAACTACCAGTAGTCCGGAGTTTTCGGATCTTAAGGAGCGTCCTGGATTGTAACGTATCAGAAGACTGGTTAGGTATGTGGGAGCTAGACCGTTCAGAGCCTTGTACGTAAGTAATGCTATTTTGTAATTAATTCTAAACTGAACAGGTAGCCAGTGCAAGGATGATAATATTGGGGTTATATGATCATATTTTCTGGATCTAGTGAGAACCCTGGCGGCTGCATTTTGGACTAACTGTAACTAAGACACAGAGGGGAACTAAAGACAGGGACTGGAGACTGGAGAGACAGGACTGGAGGCACAGAGACTGGAGAGACAGGACTGGAGGCACAGAGACTGGAGAGACAGGGCTAGACAGGAGACAGGGCTAGACAGGAGACAGGGCTAGGGGCACAGAGAGTGACAGGAACTAGACTAGCTGGGTTAGTGAGGTTAGTAGCTACATGTTGTACTGGGGACACTGGAGGCTGACCTAACCGGGTTAGTGGCTAATGGTGTTAGTACTGACCTAGGGGACCGGAAGACAAAAGGCAGGGCACACATGAGGCTATACCAAACTAGCGGCCAACCTACTAGTGACCAGAACCACTAGCAGTCATTCCCACTAGAGATTAGCCTACTGGAGGCTAACCCTACTAGGGGCTAACCCTACTAGCCGTCAAGGCCTACTAGCGGCTAACCCTGCTAATGGCTAAACACTCATGTGACTACACATACAAGGGAAAAGACCAGAAGGCAAAACAGTACTTACACAGGACACAGGAGGAGACACAGCCTAACTACACAGTGAACAAAGCAGCTCCATGAATCCACAGACACAAGGAACATCAAGAAAACAAAACTAGAGCCCTCTGATAACTAAGGTTACAAAACATAAATCAAATATAAACTCAAAGTAACAAAAAGGAATGCCCACATGATGGTAATCCAGACAAACAAACAAACACCAACAGACACTCAGACAATCACAAACAATGCTCGACCCAGTTTCCCAGAACAAACTGCTATTTATAGAAGGTTTTAATGAGCCACCGCAGTTCAGGTGAGCCTCATCACCTGACTGAGGTGCCTTCTGGGAAACTGAGTCAACCAACAGGAACTACACACAGAGACAGACAGACATGAACAGTGACCTCTAGTGGAGGTTCCTAACAGTCCAGTCCTGGCCAGTGGAATCTCTCTCATCTGTGTGCGAGATGCATCACATCAGGAGTGGGCATGATGCATCACCGCTAGAAGATCTCTGGGTTCTCCTTTACAGTCCATGTGGTAGTATAACAGGCCATTTTTTACTAGGTAGTAGGATGCTGGCCGCACAGTATTGTCACCTTTGACTTCTCTCTTTATCTCTTGCACCTGACTCCAGCAGTGGCGGAAACTCACATCCTCGAGCTGGAGTTGCACAAAGTTGCGTCCCTCTGAATCTGCTGAGACAGGAAAAAGGGGATTAGAGGATGAGTGCGCCTCACCTTCCACCTCCGCGTCTGCCTCTTCTTCCCCAGTTTAAGCCAGGCAGGGAGCAGGTCGCCTTCGGTCGGTGTCTGCGTCGCAGCTCCCGCCTCTTCTACTTATTCATGCCTTTTGCCTCTGGCGACATTCCATGCCAATCTCTTCCTAGGAGGACAGGGACAGGAAGATTAGGCACGACCGCAGAATATTTTTCCCCATTGCTCCTACACAGCTGCACACAGGTGATCAGGATGGGTCCGCACAACCGCGCTCCCACCGGGATGACAGAGGGGCGAGCTAAGGTGACAGCATTTCCCATATCAATGAGCGCCGGCAGGGGGGTTTGCGTCATTGTGGAAGGATATAGCAAGGAGGGCTTCCATCTGGAACCCTTTTTTTGTGGTCCCAGAAATGCCAGCACACATTCCAGAGCTTCAGTCATTTCCTGAAGAGAGGCCGGAGCTCGCATCCCTATTGCCATTCTTTCTTCCCTTGGGATAATATTAATGTTAATATTTTTCCCCTAAAAAAAACTAGCGATATGAGTTCAGGTAAATAAGTCCTGCAAGACATACATATCAAATTTTAAATGTTAAAAGTGCTATACAAATAAAATTGAATAATGATCACAAGAGCTGAAGTTGATAAAAAGATCAACATTTTTGATTATCTGCTTGATAATATATGTAATATTGTGGATTCATAATGAAATAAAATGATCTGGTCAAAAGTTTAGAAAAATATTTTTATTTAAATTATCACATCAGTCATTTTACCTCAAATAAAATTTCTTTTTGAGTGGTACAATTTAGTTGTTTTGCTATGAGAAAGAAAGAAAGAAAGAAAGAAAGAAAGAAAGAAAAACATACTGGTAGTGCGCTGGTAGGGATAGAATAATATTGCAGCTTGAATCATAAAATATTGCATCAAGAAATAGGCCAACAAAGGTGCCATTCTCCATATAAGGTATGACAGATAAGGAGAAGGATAGATATTGCACATATGAAATGACTTATTATATACGGTATTACTTGACAGATTTATGCTCCATGTTGACACATGAGGGGCATAAATTAGATGCAGAGGTGTGTGTGTGTGTGTGTGTGTGTGTGTGTGTGTGTGTGTGTGTGTGTGTGTGTCACCACGCTAAGATGGTGGTCGAAGGCCTGTCTCATTGCAAGGAAGGCTGGAGGTATTTAACACCATCCTAAATGTCTTTAGCAACTAGTCTTGTGGCTGCTGAAAAAAAGCTTGTGACTCTGGAACTGTTTTGATGATGCTCTCTGGTCTGAGGCATCTCAAGTTTTAACCCAGTTCCTCCACCTGAACAAAGAGTGTCTTGGATATTAGTGTCTTAGTTCTCTTAGCATGACCTGAGCTTTGTTTCTGGAAAGCTTTGTGTATATATTGCCCACTGAGGACAGGGGAGAGCCCATGATCCTCTCTGCAGTCTTCTGTTGATATGGGTGATGTCCTAATTTATTAAGGAGCCTTATAAAATAAAGCTGCTGCTGGGCTTTCTTCACCATGGCTGTGGTGTTGGTGATTCCCAGAGATTTACAGGCCCAGGAAGCTAGTGATCCACATGCTTTACTTGAGTTTCCTTAATAGTCAGGTCTAGGCTTGGTGACGTTATCTGGAAATAAAATTAAGTCAGCTGACTAATTTAATATACTGAATGAACAGATTACCCTATCAGTGGACTTCTTCTTTTCAAATGACATGGTCATAATGGCCAAGATTCAACAATCTCAAGCTGTGGTTCTAGGATCAAGAAAAAACATTGGCTACCACAATGTCTGGTTTTAACCTAGGGGTTGACATAAACAGTGATCAGCCAGGTGCTGTCCCTCTCCTAACCTAACCAGGCATGGGACAGGAAGTTTGCTGTGCCTGAAGCTGCGCTAAGGCCAGATGCCTTATCCTTATCCTTTAGGATAAGAACTCTGGTCAGTCTCATTTTGTCAGGAAACCTTGGAAGAGGAAGTTGTAACTTGAAAGTCATCTCTCTTGACGACTTCCATAGTGGAAACCCTATAAGAATAGTTTTATTTCTAATACAAAACATTAGGCATGGAGCCTCCTTCCTAAAAAGAAAAAATCCTTTCTTATTAGGCCTAGATTAATTAATTATTAACCTAAATGCTCTGACTTAGCTGTCCTGAGAACTGACAGTTTAACCAATTCAACCAACTTAGAATTATATAAAATGTGGTCTAATGAGCAGCTCAAAAATGAGTTTTTTAGATCTTACATACAGTACCTATTATGTTTGTAACAGAATGTGTTTACCTTCACAAGTCGGTCGAGGTCGATCATTCCTCTGTGAATGCGTAGCAATGAAAGTGTGAAACCGTAAATGCAACCCTTTTTGGACTGAAACAATACAGGATACATTAAACTTAAGTCAGGTTTAGGCCTTCAAACTGTTTTAGTGTTTGGCTTTCTTCTCCTTGAGGGCTGCATGTATATTACTCGCAAACAAACAGTTTACATTTTTACAAATAGCACAAACTGCCTAAGGCATCAAAACTTATTAAATTCATTTTTTGTGTTTGTGTCCCTTACTTTCTACAGCATTCATCCAGAGCCATGTGATATATACTCCTGAGCTTCCTCAAGAGTAAAGTGCACATATATTGAGAGAGCTATAGAAAAAAGATGAAATATTTGTGTTTGCTAGGGACTATTTTCCCAATTCCCATATTGTAAAAGCAAATACTCATATATGTGTCATTTTTGCTTTTGTCAATAAACCCAATAACAGACGGTTTTATTAGCAAATTAATGAGTCAAAAGTTCAATTGCAAAGAAGCTCTTGTTAGTCAGTGTTTGGCAGGAGCTTCGGGATGAATGGGGAAATGTCCTTCAGTAAGCATGAGACCAGGGGCTTGAATGGTACAGTAGAAAAGTCAGAATAGGGGTCCAGTGGGGCCCTTGTATCAGGCTGGCACTTCAGCATTGTTCTTGGAGCAGACTGGGCCCTCAGCAGCGTTTGTGGAGCAGACTGGGCTCTTAACCTCCACCTGGGGTGCTGTCCTCTGGAGCTCAACAAAGTTGCCATGGTGCGTTGAAGGGGTTTGGGCTCTAAATGAGAAGTGACTGTGGGTTCCAGAGCCCACTTATCCAGCTAAGTCTTTGACAGGACTAGAAGGCCCATTCTAATAGGTGCCATACAGAGCTCAAGTATCACAGTGAGAAGTAGATGCCTGGGTTGAGAATCCTATGACATGGTCATGAGCTGATTGGAGAACTTGGTTAGGTTTCTGCCAATATTATTAGCACAATGATAAGTCAAAAGTTCAAGTGCAAAGGGGAAATGCAGAGATGCTCTTGTTAGAGTCAGTGTGTGACAGGAGCTCTGGGATGAATGGAGAAAATTCCCTCATATGAAGCGGTGGGAGGCCGAGCAATGACATAGGCAGGATTTCGCAAACGTGGAGTGACGCCCTAGGGAGAATCCCCTTGGGTTAAATGACAAAGTATTAAACGTGGATGAGACAGCACGAATGCCAGCCAGCATTGTGAACAGAGGAGGAATATCCAAATATATAACAGGAGGTCCAGATTCCACAGAAGCCGTGGCTGTGGATGGATGGACGTGGTGCACCCACTCTTAAGCTGAATCTAAAGGCTGGGAGGCTTGGCATAGATATGGGGCTAAATCTTAACGTCGGACCAGGGCTTGGTTTGATGCTGGATCTTGGCACAGACACTGGGCCAGAGCTGGAACTTAGCATGGGCAATGGATCTAAGCTGGAGCTTGACGCAAAAGCTGGTTAAAATTAAGAAGATATTAACTGAACGATGTGTAAGGTGCTTTACATAATAAAATAATACTGCCATTTTAACTCTGTTTTTATATATGAACATTGTTTGGGACTTCTCAGAATGTACTCTGTCACATGATCTAATTATCATCTGCAGCTTGTTTGACCAGGGGTGTATAAAGAGGCCTTGGATGAATGTTTGAGTAGCATCTGTTTTGTTATTATCTTATTCAGTTTGGTTCTCTTTGCTTTTAGTCATTTTGTTATGGACCTTGTTTGTGAAAATATTTTTTACCAGTGTTACCTGTGTTATTTAATTTTGGTTTGTTTTACTTATTAAAAAGCTAAACTTCTGTACTTATGCCTTGCCTGCATCCTTCTAACGCTGACATAATGTGAGCACGAGAACAAGGCAGAGCGGAAGGGATTCCACTAAATTTTATTTTGGAGAGTCTGCGACATTGATCCTGAGGCATCACGCGCACACGCACACACATATGCTATAATGTAGAAGTTGTAAAAGACCTACTCTGTTAACCATAAACAGTTCACTGCCCACCCATGAGTTTTTAAACTTCTTCCTCATTTATCTCACAGATGATTGGTCTCCCTATGTAAGTTCTCAGTTTTTACTAATAATTGCTTGGTCCCTGTTTTTTTTTCTAGACTCTTATTCCTGTTTCTCAGTGTCTGCGTCATGCTGTCCTTATTTTCTGATTCTTTTATAGTTTGCTAGTTGTACCATTTTGTGATGTTTGGGAGGAATAAGGACATTGAAGGCATGCTTGTGACAGCTTCAAGATAATTTATTCACTTTTCAGGAGATTCTTTAATTCACATGCACTTGCTCTGGTGCACACTTCTGCATGCACTCTCTTAGCTTGATGTGTTGGTTTGGCTCTCTTTCTTTTTCTGAGTTTATCTGCAAAATAAAAAGGGACACTAAAAATATGATGATCAGCTACAGCAAAGCATTACCTGTTGGCGTCACCTGCCCCTCTCTATCTCCAGTCAAAACTCCAATGCTACTCAACCACACAGCCAGACTCCGGGGACCGGGGAGCCATCTGACCAAGAGCAGACCATCCCCTTCACCACTTCTACCTGGTTTCTACTGATTCCCCCATTTTAATGATGTCAGTCAGCAGACTGGTGAAAAAATCTGGAAACAAATCTCCTATAATAACCAGGAACTGATTCACCCCAGTTTGGTCTTACATATCAGGTAGACTGAAATTGCTGTAGTCTTTTTATATTTATTATATATTTACATTTATTGACGCCCCTGCTCATGACCCAAGTGAAAACCCAGGTAATCTACCTCCACCCACCCAACTGTGCGCTTTTTTGCATTCACTGTAAGCCCCATCTGTGTCAGTGATCTCAGGATGGCAGGTGACATGAATTAGTGTAAAACAAATGATGTGGAAAAAGATCTATTTTCACAGGATATTAGGGTCAAAGGAATCTGCCAGTGTTTTTAGTTAGATTGAGTGTTGAATGAAAAATGGGCAATGCCTAACTGATTGAGAATTTTTCAACCAGTTCATTAATATGAGGTATTGGGTATGCATCAAATTTACACACCCTGTTGGCCTGATAACAGAGAACACAGAACAGAGGCTCCAAGACCGCCAGGCTACTCCAATTTCTGTGGGAGACTTGTAGTACACCAATGTTTAGCATTACCTTAGGTTCCTCCCAAACCACATTTTCCTTGTGTTTGGGTAATCTAATGGGGTGGCTTCGTGCACTAATACTTGGAGGAGTTGTGTTCTGAATAAGTGTTTTATAAAGTACTGTATGAATTACTGGCTCATCAGAAAAGTTCTTGATGCAACTTCACCTGTCTTCTCTTTGACAGTAAGAGGTGATCTCCAGAGGGGACTGGGGTCAATTAAGCCATAGGTTTTAGAATGACCTCTGGCTCCAGCTCTGCATCAAACCTCATCCCAGTTTTCTCTAATGATGTCTAAGATGCCATATCTAAGGTGCCATGTCTATGATGCCACAGGGCTTGTGATTGTACAACTTTAACAGGGAAAACCCCCTGGAGGCCCTCTGGAGGCTTAAACAGCAAACAATAGGGGCTCTAGACACATCCACCCAGTTCTGAGCACCATCTTGAATTTCACTGATTAAAATGTAAAAATGTAAGTAATCCATCAGTAGGATTACTGGATTGGTGATCTAAGGACTAACTATGCCTCCCTCTATGTCTTTTTTTGTTCTCTTTATGTCTAGCATTAGGGTTAGTAGGGTTATGTCACTTACTTGCCAAGCCGTGTCTATTTTTTTTTAAAGCAGACTGGACAATCTGGAAATATTATTTTAACAACCAACTGTGACCAAGTGAGTGACAATTGAAGGGTGAAATCCAATCAAACTGCTTAGCAGGCACAACAACTGCATGTCTATGAAAAAACAATTCCAATGTTTTTTGGTTAGTATGTATATGAAATAAAACGCTTAAAAAATAATAATAAAAAAAAAAGCTTAAACTTTGCACCTGCTTCTGCTTATTGCAGTTGTCATCGACACCATCCTGATCCTTAATTCACGGAATAATATGAGTATATCAGCGTACTTGAAGCTTCACTGGGATATCTATGGTTAGGGTAAATGACTTAGTATTGAAGTATTTTCTTTAATATGTCACTTTCTTTACAGACATGCAAATATTCTTCTGTAATGTTATTTATTCATTAATTTTAGTGTCTTTGTAGAGAATGGTCTTGTACATAATAATGCAGACACAATAAACTTATATAACAAAGTTTGTACTACAGATAATATGGCGCCTAAGACTTTTGCACGGTACTGTACATTAGCAGTCTATAAGAGGATCAAATAAAATAAAGAAAAACTTTCCATTTTAATGTGATTACCACTAATTTCCATGAAATCTGTGTCAATAAAGTGAAAAACAAAACCCACACAAACAAACTGTCAGCAAATCCCGAATGGAATTGGAAAGAACAAGAAAGAATAAAAAGGCAGAGATTGTGGATGGGGTCACTGCTGCCATTGCTACTGTAAAGCCTTAGCTCCATAAAACTAGGACAGAGCTGCAAGAACACTTACATTCCATCCATCAAACAATATTGCTTTAGTCTCACACAAGAGAAGTTTCTTCCATGCCTCACTTCTCTGCTTTCAATGGATTGTTTAGCAGAAGAAAGCAATACAACACAATAATTAAACCAGATGGCTTTTAATTAAATCCTGTGCAGGTTAATTAGGGAACAATTCCTTAAAGCACATTGCATAGCTGTAAGTTATCTTGCTTTACCTTTGTAAGAGGAATGAACATGCTGGAGGATGGACAGTTGAAGGAGACTGAAGAAGGGTAATCTAAGGCTGATCATGTATTGTTGAAATGTAATTTCCTTAGATTGGCCAGTTTTGTGGATTTTGTTAGTCCAAATAGAAGTGCAATGTAGTAAAAGATCAGTGGTTTTCAAGACTGTTTTGCTGTTTATAGTCCACGCTGAGAGACACTAATCTCCCTAAAGGGCTCATTTGGTCAAAGCTTTCGGCATGAGGCCAAACACATTAAAACTGACATATTTCCCAGCAGAACCTGTAACATTGGATGACATTGCAAATACAACCTCAAAACAACAAAATTTTTAGCTCATTTATTTAGATAATTTAGGACTGTTCACATCCAGTTGTACAATATCCAACCATATCCATGGTCTTATAAGATTCTAACAGCATTTTAAATTGAACTTACTCATATCGTCTATGAGAGTCATGTGACAAAAAAATGAACGATTCGACCAAAAGACTCAAAGGTAACTACTCACTTCTGTTTCCTGTATGTAACTTACGGAGGTTTTGCGATGCTTTGCGCATGCGTGCCCAGTAGAAAATTAACAAATCACTCTCCAAGACTTCTCGTTCATCTGAGCCACGTTAAAGATTCATACAACAAGAACGACCCATCACTAATGCTGGTGAGTGAAGGGCGTATTATTATATATTACTTATATCCGTTCTTCTATATCGTTCTTCTTTTTTTTGTTCGTTAGATTCCGACGCCAGTCGGAGCTATTGTTCGCAGACACCGACGAGAAGAGGCCAGCATTCTCGCGCACCTGCCTCCTCACTACGCCGTGCCTCCATGCCGACCCTGGCTGCTCATTGCTGTGATTCACCTGAACACGGATCGTGCCTACAGGCTGGGTCTTCTGCTCCCTACTCCCTTCCTTCATATCAAATAACTATCCATAATAATCACAGAAATACAAGTGTGTTTCCACTTTATGTAACCAAACGTGCACCTGCTTACACCACATCTGTGCCTCTGCGTGTCTGTGACCCAGTGCCCACTACAAAGGCTTTACAATGTGATTTAATATTATTCAGAGCTGACAGGTCATCGCAAGCAAACCTCACCCTTTGTTTATATTTGTAACCTAGTCTATTTACTGAAAGATCACATTAGCTGAATTTTACAATGGGCAGTGAGTTATTTGTTTTATTTTCAGCATCATTTACATGTCTGTCTCAATACGTGAGATGAAATTCTTTCAGGGCATTTATAAATAAGGCTCATCATCATGATCTTTTCACTGGGCTGACCTCCTGGCTCTAAAAATAAATAAATCGCTGTTAATTAATTATGTTCTGTTAAAACATTTTTAAATTATGTATATCCCCTATACCGGGCAGCACGGTGGTGTAGAGGTTAGCACTGTCGCCTTGCACCTCCAGGATCCGCGTTCGATGGGTTTTCTCCATGTACTCCGGTTTCCTCCAACATTCCAAAGACATGTAGGTTAGGTTAATTGGCATTCCCAAATTGGCCGTAGTGTGTGAATGAGTGTGGGAGTGTGTGTATGTCTGTGTGCCCTGCGATGGATTGGCACCCTGTCCATGGTGTATCCTGCCTCATGCCCTAAGTCTCCTGGGATAGGCTCCAGGCTCCCCGTGACCCTGAATACAGGATTAAGTGGTAATGACGATGAGTGAGTGAGTGATATACCCTATACCCATCTGTATAAGCAAGAAATTTTGACAGCTAGTATCTGATAAGAAAATGAGATCTAGGTCTGGTGAGATGGCAGTCAAGCAAAGTATTATCATGGTCAGCAAACCAGTTAGTGTTTTTTTTTTTTTCGGCATTGTGGGCAGATACGTCCTACTGGAAAAGGAAATTGCCATGCCCATATAAGCTTCCAAGATAGTAGAAGACTCTGATCTAGATCCACCATGGATGTTATGTGGATCTGCTAGAGGCAAAGCGGATCTGAGTTGGATCTGAGTCTGAGTCATCTGCTATCTGGATCGAAAGCCGAAGGAATCATGAAGTACTCTAAAACCTCCTGGTAGACAGAAGCTTGACGTTGGACTTGACAAAACACCATTGACCAGCAGCACCAGATGACATGGCAGCTCAAATCATTACACTGTGGAAGCTGCACACATGATTTCAAGCAACTACCCTTCCTTCAAACACTTAGACCTTGATTTCCAAATGAAATGCAAAATTTGAACAACAGAGCAATGGTCCAGTTCTTTTTCTCCTTATCCCCTGTAAGACGCTTCTGACTCTGGTTCAAGGGTGGCGTGATACTAGCTTGATACCTCACTCCACTGCTTGTGAATCTCTCCCTACTTCTTGAATCAGCTTTGCTTTAAAATTTCTTAAGACTGGAGACATCCCTGCTGCTTCTTCACCGTTTCCTAGCATACTTTACCCTCCTAGTCAAATTTACACAAATATGCTTTAATACAGCACTTTGCGAACAGCCAGCCCTTTCAGCGATTACCTTTGAGGAGGGTATCAATGATAATCTTGTGAACATCTGTCAACTCAGCAGTCTTCCCAATGCATGTACTGGACTAGACTACAGTAGATATATGGTATTTAGACCATGTAAATAAAAAAATTACTAAAACTCAAAATGAAAAAGGTATCTGGTAGGGTTGTCAGTTATATCAGCTATAACCAAAGTTGGCCATGCCATACACAAGTAAATCCCTACAGTGAAATAATACTGCATTCAGGCAGGTACTGTATAGTAAGTCAATGTCAGCCTATACATGTTTTTCAAATGATCTGACTATTGGAACTTACACAAAATAGTGCATGCACTATCATCGTTACATATGTCTGCCCAAACAGTAGTGTCCTTGCTATGATGTTGTGTTATGAAGCAGCTATTTATGAACCATGATCATCTCTTTTAATCAGTTTCTCTGATTGGGGCAAAAATACAGTATTATACTGTTTAGTTTTTTGGTATAACCAAATAAATATAGGGACCTAGCTATTAGCAGAGTATAAGGATATTTATTACTTGTCAGTTTGTTACCAAGTTTTTTGCACATTTACTGTATGTGGATGTATGGCTAAAATATGTAGACCTTGTCCCTTACAGCAGATATTCCTGTTATGAGGAGGTGCTTCAATATGGCAGCCCTCGGTATTTAATTATATATGGGAGTCCCAACGCAGGACTTGGAGGGGTATGGGCCGTGGATTGTGTATTTCAGCAGGAATAATCGGCTCGCGTGAACACCACACAGCGTTATAAGAGGAAGGAGGTTATTTTGTTATTATTCTTATCTCCTTCCCTTTTTCTCTTTATCGCTTCCCCTTTTCACTTTTCTCTTTTCACTGTGCCTTTTCACTTTCCCTTTCCACTTTTGTCTTTTTCTCTTTTCACTTTTTTCACTTTCCCTTTTCACTTTTGTCTTTTTCTCTTTTCACTTTCCCTTCTCACTTTTCTCTTTTCACTTTCCCTTTTCACTTTTGTCTTTTTCTCTTTTCACTTTCCCTTCTCACTTTTCTCTTTTCTCTTTTCACTTTCCCTTTTCACTTTTGTCTTTTTCTCTTTTCACTTTCCCTTCTCACTTTTCTCTTTTCTCTTTTCACTTTCCCTTCTCACTTTTCTCTTTTCACTCCCTATACCAGAGCCACGCTCTCGTACCTGGTGCTATCTAATGTTCGCACAGCGTGCGCTGGTTTCTGGGAGCTTAAATAACCTACCGGCCAGGTGTAGCTCGTCTCCCTTAATTATTAGTGCTGCGGGGTTGCCTAGCAACCGCCTGTCGCATGTGTGGCCGTGTTACAATTCCATTAGAGGTGTATGGGTCATAATGGGATTATACCATATTCTAATGTGTTGAGATGCTGGATTTTTGATAGGTATTTCGATTAGCTATAGATTTCGATTGGCGCCTTGCACCTCCAGAGTCTGGGTTCGATTCCCTTCCCGGGTCTCCGTGCATGGAGTTTGCATGTTATCCCCGTCCTTTAGTGTCTTAATTTTGCAGAGTCTAGGTATGTTATAGAGAGGAAAGGGCAACTGGGTTAGAGATCTGATTTTGTATAGGACTCTAAACATTCCAGATGAAATATGGAGGAGGACATTGAGAGGCTGCAGAGGTGGAAGAAAGCAGTGCAGAGGAGGTAAAGATGAAGAGAGATGAGCAGAGCATCAGAAAAGGATGAGGAAGTACAAGTCGTATCTCCTGTTTCTTATCATGGCAATGTGAGATCTCTGGATAATAAGATGGATGAGTTGAACTCTTTACTAAGGCCTGAAAACATCTTCTGCAGTCTGATGTGTTTTACAAAGACTTGGTTTCATGCTGATGTGCCTGAATCTAGTATTACACTCGACAAACTAGTCCATCCTTTGCAAATATACAAACCCCTGGTTCAGAGACATCATGGGACATATCAATATTCAGTTTGCCTATCAGCCTTTCCTGGTAGTAGAGGATGCCATGGTATACCTGATCTGTTGAACCTACTCCACCCCGACAAACCTGCCTAGCACTGCTGTGTTGGCCAACATCAGCAAAATTATGGTACCTTTTGTCAGTGCAACGTTGGGGCACAGTTAGGCAAACGGCATGCATACAGGTGCATCTCAATAAATTAGAATATCATCGAAAAGTTGATTTATTTCCGTAATTCAATAAAAAAAGTGAAACTCATATATTATATATATCCTAGTTGGTCAGCGCAGGCTCTGATTACTTAACCGGATTGCGTCACTAGCGCTGTTAGCTGCAGCCTCTTAGGGAGTGTAGAAGGTGTCTGATCATCTGCCAGAGATATGTCCGCATTTGTCATTTCAGATGTTGGTTCTTTATAGTCTGTTATTGCCGTTAGTCCTTGCAACAGGTTTGTAGAATCGGTTTGTTGGTACTATGACTCTAATTCCCTCCTGTAATGCTGCTTTGCCTCCTTCACCACTTAATGAGAACAAGAAATGGCTCTATCCACCCATGGCTTCAGACTGGGAAATGACTATTAGAGATGGATTAGAATATCCATCTAGCATGCAACCTCCCTCTGAGCCGGTGCTTCCTTTTTAAGCCTTTGTTTATATTTTGGCATGTGGAAGATGGTGACGTTTCCGGGGGGAAAGTCCAAGTTCAAGACAAGATTTTGTCTTGGAGCTGTCTTTGAATGAGGTGTAACATTGATCCAGGGGTACTTTCACCCCTGGTAGTGCAGGTGATTTGTTGATAATGATTTGGACCTGCATGTTTTAGATTGGCACTGTCTCCAGCCACAATAAGCACAACGTCTTGGTGTTGTGTCATGACATTTGATGGTCAGTAGTGTGAAAGGTGTTATGCTCATACTGTTGCATCAGCTGTTGTTCACCCTAAAACACACACAGCCTCCCTTTGGTTTCCCCGATTCCATAGTTCTGTCAATGCAGTGAACTGAGAACAACTTGGCTGGCTGGATGGCATGGTCCTACACCACTGGGTTCAGCCATGTCTCGGTGAAGCATAGGAGATGTCTACCTGGACTTTAACTCTGGACCTGTGGTCATCAAGCTTGTTCCATTTTCCAGTGACTAGATGTTGGCTAACAGTAAGCTAGGCAAAGGTGTGTGGTGTGAACAAGGTCAAAGCCGCCGCTTTGGGTCACATCCTTTTTTCTTCCTCATGATCTCACTCGGATTAGGTTCTAAAATCGTTGAGTGGTGAGTGCATGGTTAGTGCATTGCAGACCAATACAATAGCATGGGCAGCACATCCACAAATCACCATGTAGCCTCTGTCTGCAATGAGTCTGGTATTTTTTAAAATATACTGCTCAAAAATTAAGAGAACTATAACACTTTGACTTAAACTCCCCTCATATGTGAATGTATACAGTAGGTAAATCAAACCAGGAGTTTCTTCCCATAATATTTTAAGCAGTAAAGGTTTGTTGCCCAGATAAGGGCACTGGTTTTCCTTAACATGATATTAAAATCTGAACAGTGTTCCAAATGTTATACATGGTGATGTGTGCATTATGGGCTGTTTTGCTGCCAGTGGAATTAGTGCATAGAACAAAGTAGATGGAATAATGAAGGAGGATTAGCTCATGTGGCTACTTTTGACAACATGGGGCAGACCACAGATGGAGATAAACATCAGATGAAGCTTTTTAGGCTGTTTCATTTAAAAGTGTTAGAGGGGAGTGAGGAGGTGAAAAACATAGACATCATGGTATCAAGCAGGTGCTTGATATGTAAGAAACTGTGATGTCAGGTAGGTGTAGTAGCATGTCCGAAGTTGATGGAAAAAGCACAGGTTGATTTTTAGCTTGAAGAGAAATGCTACTACATTAAAAAATAAATAATTGAAAAATTATTTTACTTCTAATAATTATTTTAGTAATATTATATTTCTGTTTTGCATCAAACGGCGGCACGGTGGTGTAGTGGTTAGCACTGTCGCCATGCACCGCCAGGGTCTGGGTTCGATCCCCGGCCAGGCTCGATTCCCGTCTCTGTGTGCATGTTCTCCCCGTGCTTGGTGGGTTTCCTCCGGGTACTCCGGTTTCCTCCCGCAGTCTAAAGACATGTAGGTTAGGCTAATTGGCGTTCCCAAATTGCCTGTAGTGTGTGAATGAGTGAGTGTGTGTCTGTGCCCTGCGATGGATTGGCACCCTGTCCAGGGTGTACCCTGCCATGTGCCCCAAGTCTCCTGGGATAGGCTCCAGGCCCCCGTGACCCTGAATATAGGATTAAGCGGTATAGATGATGATGAGTGAGTGTTTTGCATCTCCTTTGTCTCTTTTTTCTTGAGCTGTCTGGCAATTTTGGAAGGGATGAATACATCCACTGGCAGTTTAAATCCATAGCATGCATAAAGAAATTCCCACTTATAAATTGACAAAATTCAGTCGAACAGGACCTACAACAGGAGAGGGTTAGATTTTTAATTGAGTGTTTGGTAACTGATAGTTTAAAAGATTTAGCTCCATAGGTCAATTATTTTAAGTATTACATACTTGAAATTAAAATCACAGTACATAGACAGATGATTTTATGAGGAAATAAAAAAAATAATGTTTTACTTCTATTGTCATATTGTCACACAATTGTTTTTTTAATTTATATTGCCTAAAACTTAGTCAGATTAAAATCAGATTTTTCTCCGCCTGATATTTTCAATTTTGCCACTGAAAAAATACATTTAATTCATGAGTCATTGCTCCTGCATATTATTGGTGTAATATTTCTCTATATGAATGAAATAGGAATTCAAGATTATTTTTCTTATGCTCACATTAAAGAGTTACCTGACCAAGTTCTGTTGGGTCGATTTCGTGATTGATAAAGCTCTGTGTAGTAGGTAATGTGAATGTACTAAAAAAAAAACTTTTTTGTCAAATAATATCATAATTTATTGGTCTTAATTTTTTTTTACTGTAATATTAAGTCAGTGTTTATTTTAATACATATAAAGCTGGAAATACTAAGTGAACTTTTAATCTGAAAGTGTAGTATGTACAGTATTTGAATTCATGCATATGCCCTTGGAAAAGACAAGCTTCATGTACTGTAAGTGCATGTAATAAACATCTGGGTAGTTACTGAGGTACACAGAGTGTGTGGATGGGTATACTGTAGGAGGGGATGTGAGCTGGGGGTTGTGTTGAGCAGTCTGACTGCTTAAGGGGAAAATAATTATTTTCATGTGTGTAGTTTGTGCGTTTATTAACCTGTATCTCCTGGCCTACGTAGCTCTCATGCCAGCTTATTTGCCCTGCTTCTGTTTTTCATCTCCTTTGTCTCTTTTCTCTTGGAACTGTGGTCCTTTGCTGTCTGGCGATTTTGGAAGGGATGAATACAGCCACTGGCAGTTTAAATCCCCTGTATTGTTTTGCCTTTTTCTGATAGCTTAGTATAAAAATAGTTACAAAAATATAATAATAAAATAATATAAAGACTGTTGGCTGGGAGAGGTCAAAGCCAACACATTTAAAATCTGTTTATAAAAATAATAGCTTTATATAGTTGAAAAGATTTTTTTATCGTTGTAAAAATAACAGCATTGTATGTTTACACAATTAAACATTTAGTCAAGTGGAAAGCCTGATAAACAAGTCTATTAAGTTCAATTAAGTAAATTCTATTACTCAAACAAGTGTAAATTTATCTGTAATTTGGTAAATTGTTTTAGTCTTATGAACATATACTGATGAGCTATAACATTAAAAACCACCTGCCTGATGTCAGGTAGGTTCCCAATGTGCCACCAAAACAGATCTGATGCAACGAAGCATGGACTCCAAAACTGTGCGAATCACACCTCTTCCAACATCTTGCCTTGTTCCCACAGTGCATCGTGGTGTCTTCTCTTACACAGGTAAACGATACAAACACACACACATGCTTAGCCATTCACATTACATAAAAGAAAACCTGATTCATCAGACCAAACCACCTTCTTCCATTGCTCCATGGTTCATGCTCATGTGCCCACTCTAGGTCCACTCTGAGTGATCATCATCTATGCAGCATCATACACAGCAATCTGTGAAGCACTGTGTTTGCTGTATAATGTAATATAAAATAGCGGCTGTATGTTTTGGTACCACAAATTATATCTCTTTATTTACAGGGTGAACATACTATTAGAGCATTATGCTCCTTCCAGGGTGTACCCCGCCTTGTGCCGTAAGTCTCCTGGGATAGGCTTCAGGATCCTGAATACAGGATTAAGCGGTATGGTGGTGGGTGAGTGAGTGAGTCAGTCAGTCAGTCAGTCAGTCAGTCAGTCTTAGAATAAGCTGATACACTGGACAGTTAAGGTTAATGAAGGAGCATTATTTGTTGAGTTTTAACACTGATATAATCACGAAGAAACAGTAGTTCTCATGTGTTATGGTCATGGAAAATGGCACCTCTAGGACATCAAAATGTTTAGAGCTTTTAAAGCTTATGTATTGAAGCATCTATCTACTGGTTGAGGCCGGTCACTGCAGTGCATGTGCTTAGGTTGTTCTTCAACATTAAAATGCACACATTTGTTGGGTAAAACTGTCCTATTTTCATGTCTTGTATGTAACTAAAATTCAGTAGCTACAGTAGTAGTAGTAGTAGTAGTAGTAGTAGTAGTAGTACATCACTACATCTGAAATAATACTGTTCATTGTGCTTTAAAATTTTGTTTTATTCTGGTGTGATTTGTAAAAAGCCTGCTTATTTGGAGCACCACCTGCACATCCAGGGACCATAATCTGCTGTGATTACAGTGCCACATTCTGGCCCATGGCTTGTCTTAAGCTCTAAGCCTTAGACATAGTCAAGTGACAATTAAGTTTCCTAACTATGTCCCTGCCCAAGTTTCAGGCTCATTTCAAGTCATGGCTAAGGCCAGTTCCATCTTCCTTGTTTAGGGATCTTCCAAGCCCTGTGACTTTGACAAGCTCTGTTACAGACCCCACTAAGCCCCACCCATCCGTTATGCAAGTTTTGAAGGACCTGACCAAGAATTGGAGGCAGGATGCCCTGGTCCACCATACTGTGAGAGTTGTTTTGAACTTTATGTTCAAGGACTTTTATGTTCCAAACTTCCTGTTATTGTTTGCAGCTGTTTATTGTTAGATTGTAATTACTTACAAAGCTATATAAGCCTTTTGAAGTGACTGTTCTGTGTAGTTTCTTATTTAGCCTTAAGCGGTCCTCTTATTTTTGTATCTCAAATTATGCTTATTACTTAAAAGCTTTACAAGGTGAATCTTATCACAAACAGTAAGGAATGATGATAATAAAACTACGACCTTTGTCTAATGTACAATTAGTAATGAACCAATTTAAAAAAGAGAACTGACATTTAACTTTTTGAACTTCCATCACCTGATCCACATCGCATAGAATAACCTTTAAGATTTCCTGCGTAATGCATGCTTTTGGGACTTAGTCCAGGACTCAAAAAATAACTGTCAAATCTGTAGGCATTTGGTGAGTCTGACCTTTAGTTCGTTGTTGTGCACTGGCTCAGATGAGGTCAGCATCAGAGTGCACCAACCCCCACCTTAAAAACTCCACCTGACATCTGTCCATTATTTAGAAGCCTTATATCGATGCGGGGCTATAATCAAAGATGCCTATGGCAGTATAAGAGACCCTAGTGTTCTTTTAACTGCACAACAAAGGTTGGTTGCTTTGTGCAGCTCATTTTTAAGTAAAACTCTGTACAATATTTAGCCACGATTAATAGGTATATACACCTATTTGTTTTTTGGTCATGAATGTATGTTTATTACCTAACGTAATGGACATGAGCATTGTTGACTTGGTGGAAGGCTCCTTAAGTGCCATGTGGAAAACCTGGATTTGAGGTGATGTCAAATGGCATTCTTAGTGCTATTCTCAACCCCAGATAGAATGGGAGGGTTGCATCAGGAAAAGCATCTGGCAATAAACCTGTGCCAAGTTGTATGCAGATTGGATGGTCTGCTGTGGCAACCCCTTAATGGGAGCAGCCAAAAGAGCAGCAACATAAATTAGTGGTTAAATGAAGGTCAAACAGGACAAAATATTTATTCATTCATAAGTAGACCTTAAACAAGAAATCAATATCACTGGAGAGAAAAAGTTAAACTTAACAAACATCTAGGTACAAATATTATCACTTTTTTCATAACAAGAACTCCGCCAATATGGGGTGAAATATTATTCGATTACAAATAGATCACTTTCTTTCCCAAGAAAAGACCCAGCTACTGAGTACCTGCTGAATCTGTTGGTCTCTGTCTGTGTTCAGTGGGTGACCAAGTTTCCCCAGAGAGGACTTTGTTCACTGTAACACATCTGAAATACCAATGGGTTATCTGAAATATGATTTATTTTATTTTATTTTATTTTATTTTATTTTTTGAGACAGGATGTAAGCCACAAAGACAAATACTTTAGACCTTTAATGGACTGGGACATTGCACTCAGTAATACAGTATTAGGACTTTTACAGGACAGTGACATGAATAGAAACTTTCTATTATTATTATTATTATTATTATTATTATTATTATTATTATTATTATTATTATTGTTGTTGTTGTTGTCATCATTACCATTTTTCTCTTTACATTATAGTGAACATGAATGACTGGTCAAGGAAATCTCTTTCTGGTCAGGAGAGGATGGAAGTGCAAGTTTATATGCCTCAAAACCAGGTGAAAGGAATTTCTCCATGCAAGTTTACAGCGTGGTTTCCTCGACCAGGCTGAAGCAATTAAATGTAATTTTATTTCTGCTTTTGTCATTTGCATCACCTGGATTTTTAAGAGGGATAAAAACTTATATGGTGTAAAAACAGCCATCAAATGATACTTTACACACTTCCTGAAATGTTTAAAATATTTCAAAGGCAGATTAAAATGCCTATATCTATGCTTATATTTTGCACACATGCCAACAGTATGAGTGAATTTGATTTTTTTTGCAGAAGCTCCCTGAGTTGGTGATAAAAAAAGAAAAGATAAGAAAAGTAGAATAAACATATATTATAAGTATAAATAGTAGAAGGATTTAAGCTGTCAGAACTATATACTCCATGATATTATCCAATACTGTTATTTACTATGGTATATTTTAAGCATGATTCCCTGATAGTTAACTATTTCAATAAAAATAAAAAATCTAATTGCACTTTGTCTTGAAGGCTTAATTTCACATTTGATATCACGTTATATTACAGTGGACATTTAGTGTTTGTACATCACCCTAGATATTCAGCATTAATATATATTCATAAGCACATTGTTTCAGGGAGGATGTATTTTGAAAGTTTGTGTCAAAGTTCAAAGGCAGTGTCATAAAATCAACAAACACTGCCTTTTGCTAAAGGGGAATATTTATTGTATAAGGTAACCTTTAAAATAAACAATCTCAGCTTGCACACAAATGTTATTTCTATACACTTGAAGTGACCTTTGAAATAAAAAGCATTTCACCATGGAATAATTCATAATTCAACAAATGGCAGTTGTCTTTCTAATGGCAGGAATAACCTCATATATGTCTCTATATGTCATTTCACTGAAACCATAAAAAGTACTTTGGATCAGGGAAATGTAGTGGGAGCAGTGTTTCTAGACATTAAAAAGGCATTTGATACTGTGAACCATGAAGTACTTGTAAATAAATTAAAACAATCTAACTTTTCTTAACAAGATTTTAGATGGTTTAAATCATACCTGGATTGCTGACACCAATGTGATAAGGTTAACTGTGTGAATTAAAATGCAGACTACGTGTACCACAAAGTTCTATATTGGTTCCTTTGCTTTTTTGTGTCTATATAAACTATCTACCTGAAAGTTGCAAGGAAGGTGGTTGCCAAATGTATACAGATGACTCAATTGTACAGATGCTTCAATTGTACACACGTGGACAAAATTGTTGGTACCCTTCGGTCAATGAAAGAAAAACTCACAATGGACACATAAATAACTTTAATCTGACAAAAGTAATCATTGAAAAAAATTCTATGAATTTTAACCAATGAAAGTCAGACATTGCTTTTCAACCATGCTTCAACAGAATTATTTAAAAAAAATAAACTCATGGAACAGGCCTGGACAAAAATGATGGTACCCCTAGAAAATACTGAAAATAATGTGACCAAAGGGACGTTAAGGCAAGGTGTGTCCACTAATTAGCATCACAGGTGTCCACAATCTTGTAATCAGTCAGTGGGCCTATATATAGGGCTCCAGGTAGTCACTGTGTTGTTTGGTGACATGGTATGTACCACACTCAACATGGACCAGAGGAAGCGAAGGAAAGAGTTGTCTCGAAAGAAAATTATAGACAAGCATGTTAAAGGTAAAGGCTATAAGACCATTTCCAAGCAGCTAGATGTTCCTGTGACTACAGTTGCACATATTATTCAGAAATTTAAGATCCATGGGACTGTAGCCGACCTCCCTGGACGTTGCCGCACGAGGAAAATTAATGAGAAATCAAAGAGACGGATAATCCCAATGGTAACAAAAGAGCCCAGAAAGACTTCTAAAGAGATCCAAGGTCAACTTCATGCTCAAGGAACATCAGTGTCAGATCGCACAAATCCGTCGTTGTTTGAGCCAAAGTGGACTACATGGGAGACCAAGGAGGACACCATTGTTGAAAACAAATCATAAAAAAGCCAGACTGGAATATGCCAAACTACATGTTGACAAGCCACAAAGCTTCTGGGAGAATGTCCTATGGACAGATGAGACAAAAATGGAACTTTTTGCCAAGGTACTTCAGCTCTATGTTCACAGACAGAAAAATGAAGCATATCAAGAAAAGAACACTGTCCCTACAGTGAAACACGGAGGAGGCTCTGTTATGTTCTTGGGCTGCTTTGCTGCATCTGGCACAGGGTGTCTTGAATCTGTGCAGGGTAGAATGAAATCTCAAGACTATCAAGGGATTCTAGAGAGAAATGTGCTGGCCAGTGTCAGAAAGCTGGGTCTCAGTCGCAGGTCATGGGTCTGGAAAAACATGCTGAAACATGCTGTCTGGAAAAGGCACCCTTCAAACCAGAAACAACTGGAGCAGCTTGCTCATGAGGAGTGGGCCAAAATACCTGCAGAGAGGTACAGAAGTCTCAGTGACAGTTGCAGGAATCGTTTGATTGCAGTGATTGCCTCAAAAGGTTGTGCAACAAACTATTAAGTTAGGGGTACCATCATTTTTGTCCAGGCCTGTTCCATGAGTTAATTTTTTTTTTATATATAATTCCGTTGAAGCATGGTTGAAAAGCAATGTCTGACTTTCATTGGTTATCATTCATAGAATTCTTATTTTACTTTTTTCAGATTAAAGTTATTTATGTGACCATTGTGAGTTTTTCTTTCATTGACCGAAGGGTACCAACAATTTTGTCCACGTGTGTAAGCCTCCATTAGTGAAAGTGTCTTTAAAAAAAAAAAATATATATATATATATATAAAATATTCGACGGAGATTAAATAGGGGGGGGGGCAATCTGTGGCAGGGGGCATTTTAGCGCATAACACTGGTCTTCCACGGTGAAATAGCGAATAAATTTCTTCATCCGTAGTCTGATACTGAGTGCGGCTTGTGCCACCACTTTGGGCCGTACACGCACTCATCAAAGAGTTCACCATCTCTTCATTTCTCACAAAATACTGTTTCGATGACTTCATGTTTCATTCAATATATTCAGACTTTTCATTCAATATATCAGTTTTCAATCCATATATTCAGAATTCTTTTAATATATATATATTTCAATCAATATATTCGGAATCCATTCAATATTCTCACAGTTGATTCAATATATTCAGAATCTTCATTCAATATATATAGAGTTTCAATCCATATATTCAGAATTCATTCAATATATATATTTTTCAATCAATATATTCGAAATCCATTCAATATTCTCACGTTTCATTCAATATATTCAGAGTTTTCATTAAGTTCTCTCATGAATATTTATATATAAAATCTTAAATACCTTTCCTTTTATATTGAACTTTCAACCTTGTAGCACACAGACATACCAAGTATTGATGTATCTTCATACTATCTGGTATCATCCAAGTGAGGTTCCGTTTTGAGTCTGGTTTCTCTCAAGGTCTCTTTCTCTTGTCATCTCATGGAGTTTTTGCCACTGGCGCCCTGGCTTTTTCATCATGGACAAACTGATAATTGTGAAAATGTGCATTGCTAAAAGTGGTACACACTTAAACACTGGTTTTAAAAGCATTTAAGGCTCTTTAGAAAAAAATTAATAAAAAACACCAGGCAACTGAAAATTCTAATTGTGATGATGTTGTGTGCGCCCAGGAAAAGGCAAAAGGAGCAAAGTTTGCTTTCATCTCTTGGTGGGAGGAATGGCGTACTCTATGGTCTATCAATCACAGAAACCTAGCCATTGGTTGGTGTATACATACTGTACCTCATGTATGCCAAAGACGCCAGAGAGCCTTTTCTTTGGAAGCTGTGACTATAGTGCAACTGATGCTTTTACCTCAATTTCTGGCTGATTTCATTTGGCTTTAAGGAATCATTTGCTAGTATGTTCAAATTCATAGGTGGCAGCTATTATATGACAGAAGACCGCTGGCTGGTGAACATATTGGGAAATGTGGACAAATGGCACAGGATTTGGACTAACTTGTCAAGGCGTTTGATACAGGGAATACCTGTATCAAACTAGAGTTTGTTGTAGATATCAGATGTCTGGACATTTTAGTTTACTGAGGACATTAGGGAAAATAATTTATATTTTTGCCTAAAGCAGTAAAATCAATGTGAACCTTCAGAAAGTGAACTTACCCAGCTTCATAAAAAGACAGCCAATGTTAGGTGGAAATACAAACCTTTTTTGTGGCTTGTCTCTGCCTGGCATGCAGCTTTTTAATCTACCACTTACTGATCTGCCAAATGGGAGCACTTGATCTTCTGCCTTCAGACATGTGTGGTTTAGTCTAGCTTCACCTCTCAAGAGTGTATTTACCATAGTTTTGACTGGTTATATGGCTCTAATTCCTTGCTACTGGCAGCAGTTATACCCAGTACTAAAATATTGATTGTGTTGGCATGATGGTATTGGCATACTTTCAATACTTTGAAAAGAAAGTAAAAAGAAGGCAAAGAATACAGAACCAGTTTAAATTTCTCTGTCATGTCGCAGTATTCTCTGTACTTCCAGAGTCTACCTGTCTAGTGTCTATTTTGTTATCAGAGATGCTTTGCCCTCTTAGAGCATACTCATATACACAAGAAAAAGCATAGTCACACACAGGAATAATCACTTTCTAATTAAGGAAAGCAAAATTTGCTGGAATATTCATTCAAGCATTTACTACATTTATATAATCAGCTACCTTCATTTTATTGCTACAAATGAATGCTGAGCCTAGACATAACCTACTGAAACAACACCAGAAAATACCACTGTCTCCAGTGGTTCTCTTATGGCCATGCAACCTTTTGCAAATCTTATGAGTTCTTATCATATTGTACTTGTGAAAATGCTCTTAATTTTGCTGTTAAACATAGCTCTGATTTCTATTGTTGATTTATTTTGATGCTGATTCCAGTTTCAACCCAGGACAGGTATTCATAAATATTTTATTGTCTGTGAGCCTGGCTTTGACATAGAAAATAGATTCCTATGATTAAGAAGGGGAGGGGTGCCTGGTTCCTCTGCCTGAGGAAGGTTTAAAATCTGCAGTTTAAGTACCTGATGGCTTGAGATGCTGGCCTGTGAAGATACCAAGATTAGGGAGGCCCTTTGTTATTCCAAAGTTTGGCTGTGTTCTGGGTCCATGGGGCCGTGGACACAGTCCATGTCATTGGAGGATACAGCATTCGTCTCCCCTTCTAACACTTGAGCTTGTACACAGACCTCTCAAAAGATTAGACCAGGGCTTCTGTGTATGAGGCACTGCATCTTTCTTTAAATAGGATCAACCTTTAGGCACAACATCAGTTGATTGCATGCCATAACATCATCATTTGTTGAGCCCTTAAGCTTTTGTTCTCACCTTTCCAGAAAGGCTCATATAGATGGAGAATGAAAGCTCACAAACTCTAGGTTTCTACACTTAAAACCTGAACACATAAATTCAGGTAAATTCGCTTGTTTGAACACCCAATATTTTAGTTTATCAAAAATCACCCTTGTTGATTACTTGTCTGGGTGTCTCCTTTTTGACAACTTCTCCTAAAACCATGAAAATAGTAATTTTCTGTTTCTCTGTTTAATTGACCCTAATCTGCCTCAATCTACAACTACTATTAATTAGTGAAGAACTTGCAGCGCCAGCTACACTCAGATTTCATTCCCTGTGCATTTTGGCTATAGTATGTTGTGAGCCTGCTATACTAAATAAACAAATACATTTAAATAAATAAATAAATAAATAAAGTAATTAATTAAAATATACATTGTACTATATGATAATTTATTATGAATCTTACTGTATGTCTGTCAGGTTCTCAGGCCACAACAGGACATCCATCAGTGATAGGAAAAATAAAGAAGTTTGCATTTTATTAAGCACAAGCCAAACTTTATTAAGCCAAAGAATTCTAGAATAAAATGGGATTTTATATTTTAAAAAAGAACATTAAGATCAGGTTTTATCCAGTATCATCCAATCCTATACAACTTTGGTTTTCAATCTTTGCACCACAGACAAGTTTTATGTAAGTCAATTTTCCATGGCCATCGCATGCCCATAACAAAGCATAACAAAGTTGCATAATGAACACAACATACCATAACGCAGAATCAATGTGAGCCCTGAGCTTGTTTCCCAATGATGAGATGGTTTAGAAATTATGAGAGACAAAGACAAAGTGTATTCCTTATGTCCAGTCTGTAATTTTGTTTTTGTTGCTGTCAATGCAGACAACCCCATTCACAAAGATAGGTTGTTGGAAATGGGAGCAGGGTTTTCAGTGCTCTTGTGGCAATTATAGGATATTAAACCTTCATTTTAATCCAGAACATCAGCAGAGTTGAAGTTGACTCAAACACAAGGCCACAGCTATTATACAGAGTGGGCCTGGAGCATGTGAAGCTCCTGTTGCGATAAACCCATAATTTATCGTCCGACGTTTGGCATTTTCTTTTAAAACCAGCTTTCTTTTTGTTCGGTCTAACCATTTGGGTATTTCCCCTTTTTTAAAGAAGTTCTCCAGAAATGTTTGCTTTTTTTTTGACTAATTTTAGCAATTTATTTTTTATTTAATCAGAAATCAAAACTGGAAGGAGTGCAGGGAGAAGTGTGGAAAAGAGGTACAGACAGAAGTGAATAGAAGATGATCTGATAATTTTTCCAAATAAACATTGCAGTTTTTTATAGACAATAAAATGGAAATGAACAAAAAATAAATATTTTAAATTATTTTTGTGTGGCCTGATACGGAATCATCTATGGCCCGGTCCACTGTCCAGTGGTTGGGGACCATTGCCCTACAACATCAACAAATCTTTTAAACTTCATGAACACCTGACTTTCCCCATCTGCCCTGGCCACAAAACAAATAATAACAGACAAAATACTTGGCATGCAAAGGATGCCATTCTACTTTTAAATTGAGGGACATGTATATATACACATCCTGATGTCCTGTTTTTTTTTTTTGTTTGTTTTTGTTTCATTTGTTGATGTGGAAGCTGGTGAGTTTAACTTAAAGAAATCCCCATCAATAAATTTCCCTGCCTTTTTATAAGATGTAGTGCGCTCAGCAGGCAAATTTAGTTGCTTTTAGCAGTGTGAGGTATATAGTGTCAGTGTTAGGTGCATTTGTTTTGGCAGTAGAAGTTCGTGCTGGTGTACTCATTAATTACAAATCTGATGAATCTAAATGTAGATAAAATGATAGAAAACAAATGACTCTCTTAGTTAACCAAGTACATTCCAACAAATGCTCCGTATAGCACAGGTTTCCTTATATATTGTTTTAACACCCAGAATTCTACAGTATAATATTTCGGAACCTTAACAAATCCTGTCATTATAACACACATAAACCTGTACGGTTTCCACTGTCCATAACTTTATTGCAATTATGGCTTGTTGTGTCATTCAACCATAGGGCTACACTTCTGATCATAATGTATTGTACTGTATATCCACTCAACCATGTTTTACAAAAAGAAATAAAGAAAGAAATACTATCTGATACAACATACATATGTATATCTTTCAATAGTATATTATGTATTATCAAACTAAAAATGATCAAACTATACAAGCAGGATTGCAAGGACATAAATTCTTACTGAGCAACAAAATATTTTCATATCAAGTAAATCCAAACAAATTGACAATAAATCCTAATAAATCCAGATGTTTGCTATATAACTCCTTCCCCAGGAAACAGCACCCTCACAGTAGGTGAAACTGTAAGACTGAATAATTGCCTAATGGTAGTGCTGCTGTTTAGCATATACAATCATAAACTATTACATAATATCAATGCTTTTAAATGAAATAAATAAACACTTGTACACTTGTTTTCATATTATAACAAAGCACTTTGAAGCTTTTAGACTTATAATAAGGCAGTAAGATGAAAGAAAGGAAAAGGTCAATAAAAGGGTATAACCTTTTGCTGATCTGAGCAGTCAAACCAGCTTTGATCTGACCCTTTTGACTGCAGTCTGATTCAGCTGTGTTCTGATGTTCTTGCCCTTATATAGAATCAGCAGAGCATCTCACTCAATCTGTCCCTGGAAACTGTTCCTATCCTCAGGTTAGAAAGAGAAAGCAGATGTTTACATGACAATTAGATGCTATGACAGTCTTTATGAATATTCTATTTAGATCCTTGGAATTGCTCTAATGGTACTTGTGGATGAACTGCCTTTAAGTACAATATTTTATGAGACCTTCAATATCTATTTTGGTTGAAAGTTATTCTCAAAAACCCCACCAAAAGCTTCATTATTCCCCCTTAATTCTACAATCAGAATACACTCCACATACAGTAGACAATAACCTGAGCTCAGCATTCAGAAACTCTGAAGCTGTGAAAAGCTAAAAACTAACACAGTAACGTTAGCAAATCAAAGGTGTCTATAAGTTTATGTATACTGAGCAAGTCGAAAGCTCTTTCCTGCCGTTATAGACAGTATGAGCTGGTATGTTTGGCTGGCTTCACATGTATCAGGAGAAGAATTTCCTAGCTTTCACCCAACCTGGTTAGAGCTGGCTAGTGAGGGGAAAATGACCAAACAAGGTAAAAAAAAAAGGGAGGGGGGGGGGGGTGGAAAAAACAATCAACAAACTACGTTATGCCCCTAATGTGATTTCTTTCCCCGCATTATACTAAAAACAAAATAATATGTATGTTTTATAATAAAAATATAACCAAAATGTATTTGCACTCAAATTTGAAGATTACCTATCTGGTATTTGTTGTTCTTCATGCATCAAAGGTGAGACATACAACTGCTTTCATGTTTGGGGGCATCACCAATCAAAGATTTGCTACAAAGTGACTGATAGGACATGTATTTTTTCCCCCCAACAGCCTATAACATATAACAATAGTCAGTTACAGTATGATTTAAGTAGTGAATAAAAAATGGTATCAGGCTGGATTAATGTTAGAACGTTTTATTTATATGCTGCAATCTTCAGCATTTTACTGTAACTTATCTCTGGTTACCTTTCTCTGTTGCAGCGTGAAGAGATACGCATAATAAATTGTAGTAACACACCACACATGAAAGTTATTTTTTGTTAACTGCTGATTCAACCTGCCCATCTCCCCCCACAGCACAGATGCTCGATCACATCCCCACTTCCACATACACCCACCTCCCAACTTAGACTGGGGAGTCATTTGGCCTGCAGGCAACTCCCTCAGGAGAGACAATCTACAGAAATACAGATTCTTGTAGTTGTTGACTACATTTACACACTTGCACTTAAAGGCAACATGAAACAGAGGGAATTCACCTGCATTATTTGAACAGGATATCAAAGTCAAAAGTATCTACCAACACTCTTTGTGTCTGTGTCTAACCTTTTGAACAGTACATTAATGTGCGGCATTGGATATGCAGCACATTCAGACACCACATTAACTTTGTTCCGGTATCCTTTATGGGCAGCTATATTAAAAAATTAAATAAAAAACACCCAGAAAAGTGTGTCAGTGTGATGCCCTATGAGATTGGTGTAACACATGTGAAAATTCTTCCTGCACCATGGCAACCTGTGACGGTTGGTGGTGGTCTTTACTGGGGACCAGGGTGAATTTATTATTTTATTAGTTGAGCTAAGAAGAGGAGTTTTGCTCTTTGGTCATGAAAATTTTGCTCTTACTTTTATAAGGTCCCTACTCCCAATTTTCTCAGATGAATTCTAGGATGCCACAGGGCTTGTGCCTGTATAATAAGTTGAGGCTTATGGGTCCCCGATTACTGCAAATAACAGGAGTTTGGACCATTAATCTGAACTGTGAAAAAATAAATCTTGTGAATGAATCACATTTTTAATCATTTGATTAAATCTTGTGACCAATGTAGTTATCTGAGGACAGTAAACAGTAGTACAAATGCATTTACCTGCCAATAATTTGAAAAGGTTGCATATTGTTCTTAACTTAAAAGCTATGCCCTGAACAGTCAGGATGTTTTCCCTAAAAAGAACTTGATTATTAAGGGCACTGTTGAATATTTATGAATGTCCCTATGCACACATTTCACCTTCACCATTTGTGCATGTTCCATTGAAAGTAAGAACACAAAGGTGTTTTTAAAGGTGATCTGTATAGTCATATATCACAGATAAGATTAGGAAAGAGGAGATAATAATTAGACATTTGAGCAAATAAAGGAAAGCAATTACATCATTGCATGGTGTTTGGTAAAATTATTGGGTGACTCGGTCTGGATACTACATAAAAAATGTAGAATTTTAAGAACCCCAGTGCGTGAAAGAGTCATTGACTAGTACCTCTAAAAGCCTTCTGTCACTGATGAGAATAAAGCAAATGACTTATTCCCAGACTGAGTGGACATTAGTAGGCTAGAATCAATAGTTCATCTTTGATGCCAGAGAATGAGAAGTGATACTAAGTTTGTCTGTCACCTCATATTTCTCTGTCCATAAAATGAATCCAGTCATATTAGCTCATTTGTACCACATAGTGGACACTGGATTCTCTTCATCCACCATTTTTTGGGTAGCCATATGAATCTTTGGAGAATCAAACTGAATGACTGTCTGACTTATCATTCTCAAAAAAGGAAAAAAGAATAAAAGAAATAGAAACTCCATTCTGTTGTCTGGTGAGATTTTAGTTGGCTCTTTAAGGTAAATGTAGAGTGCCTTGGCTCTATGAGCTTCTTTGTAACCAGTGACATTACTTTTGCAGTGCAACTTAATCAACATGCTTCCATGGAAACGTCTTTGAAAATCTGAACTATTCGTTAGTTTGAATAGTTGGGCATGTTTAACTTTCAGCTGTGTCAATTCTTTGAATGAAGGAGTATGTGAATGAATCGTCTTAATAGAGCGTAGACACAGTGAACACAATAACATCATTGCATGCTTATTTGACAGTGCATACTCCTATTTTCCTGCTGATTTAACAGGTTTAAATGTATATATGGAAATATATTTTCTGAAATAAATGCAAGTTAATGCAATTTTATTATGTAGAACATTAAATAGTTTAAATTCAACTAGACCAAATAATTGCTAAGCATATTAAAACCACTGGTCATAATACACAAATTTTGTCAGGCTGAGCTGAAAAACTAATGATCTGTGACTCTTTATCTCATACATCAGTGAGACCATGCAACTGGTAAGTGTCAGCAGTTTACTACATTTTGTTTAAACAAACTATAACCTGAGTCAAATGCACTAAATGGTGTGACTTGTTAAAATTGGCCTAAATTTCCTCCATTAGCTTCGTTTTTTAAAAATATTTTCTTCTTTGGACTGCACTTTTATCCCTCTTGCCAAGTTGTTTTCCATGAGCTCCTGGCTGTGAAAAAAAAAAGATTTTCAACACTGTGATTATTCTTTATTTGCTTGGACAATTTTACTGAATAAATTTCAATAAAACACTACAAGTCATTTCACAGAGCAATTCGTCTCTTTCTTCCTTTCTTTACATTCACTTCCTTCTCTTGCTACCTGGTTTCAACAGAAACTTTTCTAGCACACTTTAACAACTTTCTCACTTTAACAACTTTACTGCTTTCCAAAGAACTGCTTTCTGGTAGAGGTACTGTGAGAGTGGTGGAGTTATCTGAATGTATTAACTAACCAGAAAGCATCTAGGTAGGTTTTGTCTTAGGTTAAAGTTAGGTTAAGTTAAACCAAAATTCCACAACAGTCATTCAGTCCAAAAAATTTGAAAACATCTTCAAGTATTCTATGCTTGCTAAAGCTGTTTAGTTCACTAATATAACTAACTAACTAATTAACTAACTAACTGTTGCCACAATGTTGGAAACACACACCAGATTGGCAAGGGGAAAGAAGTACCTGAAGAATTCAAGTGGCCTGATTCAAACATCATGGCTTACCCATGAATTGTGGGTAATCATCTCCCCTGTTCTGTCTTAGTGCACGTCTCTCACTGGTATAATCAACATCCGTGCATGCCTTTATTGTTTACTATAACACTGACCACGTGTGTGCGCGTAAAACATTTTATTTTGTGATGCATGCATGTCCGGCGCACGTGTACTGTTTATTATGTGTTTGCGCGTGTGTTAGGAACCTCCACTAGAGGTCACTGTTCATGTCTGTCTGTCTGTCTGTGTAGTTCTCGTTGGTTGACTCAGTTTCCCAGAAGGCACCTCAGTCAGGTGATGAATGCTCACCTGAACTGAGGTGGCTCATTAAAACCTCTATAAATAGCAGTTTGTTCTGGGAAACTGGGTCGAGCATTGGTTGGTCTGTTTGTGTTTGTTGGTGTTTGTTTGTTGAATGTTTGTTTATACAAACAATGTTTGTTTGTATTACATGTGGGCATTCCTTTTTGTTACTTTAAGTTTATATTTGGTTTATGTTTTGTAACCTTTGTTTTCAGAGGGCTCTAGTTTTGTTTTCTGTATGTTCCTTGTTCTGATGGATTCATGGAGCTGCCTTGTTCAGTGTTTAGTTAGCCTGTGTCTCCTCCTGTGTAAGTACTGTTTTGTCTTCTGGTTTATTCCCTTGTATGTGTAGCCACATGAGGGCTTAGCCGTTAGCAGGGTTAGCCGCTAGTAGGCCTTGACGGCTAGTAGCGTTAGCCCCTAGTAGGGTTAGCCTCCAGTAGGCTAGCCTCTAGTGGGATTGACAGCTAGTGGTTCTGGTCACTAGTAGGTTAGCCGCTAGTTTGGTATAGCCCCATGTGTGCCCTGCCTTTTGTCTTCCGGTCCCCTAGGTCAGTACTAACCCCATTCGCCACTAACCTGGTTAGGTCAGCATCCAGTGTCCCCAGTATTCCATGTAGCTACTAACCTCAGTAACCCAGCCAGTCTAGTCCCTGAGACCCTGTCTCCTGTCTAGCACTCTCTCCAGTCCTGTCTAGTCCTGTCTAGTCCTGTCTCTCCAGTCCTCTCCCCATCTCTAGTTCCAGCCACGTCCTGTCCAGTCTTGTCTCTAGTTCCCCTATGTGTCTTTAGTTAGCTCCGGCTCCATGTTTCATCATCCCTGGTTCCTTCTGTCAGCTCCCTGTGTCAGCTCCTGGTTCCCTGTGTCAGCTCCTGATTCCGTGTGTTCAGTTCTTGCTCCTGTGTTTTTCCTGAGCCCTAGTTTTAGTTTGTTGTTTTGGTTCCTTTGTTCGTTTGTCTGTTTTTGTTTGTTAATAAAGACACTTTCTGTTTACAACCCCTGTGTGCATGCCTACCATATATGCCCACGGCAACATCAGCCGGTCTAGCAACTACCACCAGCTAGACCCATGACAGCGTGTAAAGCAAAACCAGATGTCATTAGAGAGATTAAAGATCCATTTTCTCTCTCTCTGTGTCAGCATGCACTTCATGTGTGCACGCACAATTGTACACCGTGCCCCTTTACACACAACCCTCCTCCTCTCACCTACACACACACACACACACACACACACACACACACACACACACACACACACACACACAGGGCTCAGAAACACTGCTCTGTCACAATTCTTTTCAAAGGTAAAGTGCAGGTTAATTTGTTTTATTTTTACTTTACAGCAGTGATTCCGTTGTGTGCGCTCATTCGAGTGTCATTATAGAGATTTCTTGCTTATTTTCCTGATAAAACATTGTTTCAGTTGTGTGTGCATGTCTGTGAAACTCAAATAGGAGAGGAGGATTTACTTTATATTTTGTATTACTTATTTTATAGTATTTATTCTTTTGGGCTGTGGAACGAATAATTATTTCTTATGGGAAAATCCGATTTGGATTACGAGTGTTTTGATATACAAGTACACTTCCAGAATGAATTATATTCGTAATCCAAGGTTCCACTGCATGTAGATTTACTAGAAAAGGGGATGTTATTATATTATCAAAAGGGGTCTTGTTACTTGTACTTGTTGCTAGTAAAAAAAGAAAAAAGCTAAATCTGTTTAAAAATCAAAGTCTGCCTATTGCCTAAATGCCTGAGTGTTTTGGACATATAGTGTACCAATGGGTTTTGGTTTTAATGATTGTGATGGTGGGTTTGTAGTCAAATGTCTCTCTGTAAATGGAGAGAGGGTCAGGCGAGTGGGAACGAAAACACGATAAGAATATGCTTTTTTTGTCACGTTTACTGAGCTGGGGGTGTGTCTGCATTATTGGGACTATTATTGTGATATTATTGTGATAAGTGCTAACGTTAAAGGTAACTCACATTTCAAAGGTATCTTCATCCATATTCATAAGAGATCTCTTGTCACACTGGTGCCAAAACCTGGGAAGAACAGTGCAGGAAAGATGCATTTGTGGAGTCCTCACTGCTCTCTGAGATCACCAAGGCCCATAAGTATCAAACAGATCCAACATCTAGAGTTCCTCCAGATGTTAAGTGAGCAGGCAGAGAACTTTAAGGAACTGCTTCAGGTGCAGCTGGAGGACTGACAGGTGGTCTGGAGCCTGATGCAATCTGGAGGTACCCCTGATGGTGGACGTCATCTCACAACCGAGTATTATAATAACACAGACTTTCATCACATACCTCATTCACTTAACTAAATCACTCAGACTTCATTATTTTATTATTCCATGTTACTTCTGCTAGAGGGGAGCAACCAGCAAGGATGTTGTGAATTAGAATGTATATAAAATTAGACTTAGTGTCAATGCAAGGGTTTTTAAGTTCACATAATTGTTAAACTCATCATTTTTTGATTTGCCAATTTTAGATTCCATGCAAAGAACGCCACAACACATCCTGAATGTCACCCAAATGTCACCTATAGCCTCTGGGCTATACTTCTCAAAAATCACAAAAACAGACAAGGAGGAAAATGTCAAATCTTTTGGTTTACATTAGTCGATCAAAGAGAAAAAAGGAAAGGTATAAAGCAAAGCTCATTTAACAAATATTGATTGCCTTGGATATTTATGAGATTTTTCCGTATATTGAAGGATTTTGGAGATTTGGAGTATTGCATCTGATAAACAGAAATTAGCTGACTGTAAGCTGCCTGCTCTTTTTGTGAGAAAAATACTGTGGTATTGACAAGGAAAGGTTTTTTTTTCTCCTTATTCTGTCAATCTATTATATCTAATTACTCAAAATAATTAATTCTGATCATTGATACACATACTTTTACGCATTGATAAGTATGAATTTACACAACTTTTAATGTATCTTGCCCATATATTCATACTGGTCTGCCAAATGTTTAAATAATATTTACAAAAAGGCTAGTTCAAATCCACATGGCCTACATGATACAGCATGTATTGCATATACACTATTGTTATGTGTGAATCAGAAGTCTACAGATAAAAAAAAAAGCTGAACAAGCTTACTGTACAGGATTCCATAACTAACAAACCTGTTTAGCATGGAAGGTCTGAAGTATATATAAGAAAATATTTCTTGTTGCAGTTTAACCCCCTATAACATATTAATTGTTAGACAATTACCTTATAACAGTAAAAAAGAAAAAAAAAATTGCAGACCTAAAATCATTTTAAAAAATCCATTCTGATAAATTCAACCATGCTTTTTTGTTTGTTCTTTGTTTTGTTTTGATTTGATTGTTCACTACTCTCTTGTACTATAAGGTCATAGAATCTGTCACACTAGGTAGGCTTCAAACATCATGGCTTACAAATATGGCCACCCCAAACCACTACTCCCCAACACTCAAGTACCTTGTCATGCTCATCATTACCTATTTCTGATAATGTACAGCTGAACACTATTACCAAAGTATTTAAGGACCTTATTTCCACATCTACATTGGAACAGGTTTTAAGCCGAATGCCTTTTCTGACGAAACCCTCCCAGACCCCTCTTTGGGAACAGTTGAAAGACAAAACATTTCCAGTAAACGGTCTTTTGTGCCTTTTTACCTATCTTTATTAACCTGTTTCAAGCTTTTTATCTTTCCCCCTCTGGATTAGCTCCATCTCCTTTTCCTCCACAAGATAATAATCATACCATGACAAGTTTCAAACACCGCAATACTGCACACAGCCAGCCTCTCCGGCATTGAGGCTCTCATTATGAAATGGGTAGGTTATGTTGTGAGAATGGACACTTCTCAACTACCTAAGGTCTTCTCTGAGCTGTCTTCTGGCATGTGGCACACAAGACCCTTTACTAGACTCTTACTAGACCTGCCTAAAGGATTTTCAGACTAGACAGATACTACAACTTGTAGTCATCAACTTGCATCATACCCTCAAAACCCTGCACTCCATAAAGACCTTTTTACAAAGTAGTAAGTATACTTACCTGAATGTTGTTTTTACCAAATTGTTACCTGTCACTATATAGCCAAATGCATATTGATGCCTGACCTTCTTAACATCAATAACTTTAGTGGCCTGCTGCCCAGACATCATTTAAATTCATCCCAAAGTTGTTTGGTTTGGTTAAGATCAGGTCAACATAACAGATTCACAGTTAATACAGTAGGTAATTTTGTACAACACATTGTTGTTCAAGGCGGTATAGAGGTTAGCACCGTCGCTTTGCACCTCCAGGGTCTGGGTTCAATTCTCGGCTAGGCTCGATTCCCGTCTCTGTGTGCATGGAGTTTTTGCATGTTCTCCCTGTGCTTGGTGGATTTCCTTCGGGTACTCTGGTTTCCTCCCACATTCCAAAGACTTGCAGATTAGGCTAATTTAGGGTTCCCAAATTGCCTGTAGTGTGTGAATAAATGCATGTATGTGTGCCCTGCGATGGATTGGGACCTTGTTCAGGGTGTACCCTGCCTTGTGTCCCAAGTCTCCTGGGAAAAGCTCCAGGCCACCACGTCCCTGAATACAGGATAAAGCGGTATAGACAATGAGTGAGTGAGTGAGTGAGTGACATTGTTGTTCAGGGCCTCAGTGTATGCACAAAGGTTTAAAGGGGGCTCCCAACTGACACCACCATATGGTTGCAGCTTGTTGGCTGTTTTATAGTTGTCTCACAAGTAAAAAGTAGCATGGGAGTAAGCATGTTCATGCCAGTCTTACTCTGTCCTTCAATGAGTAAGACAAACTGTAGAGTTGAACTACTGTGTGCAGTTGTTTATCTGCTCATTCAACAATCGCTCTAGAGACCCATGGGGGGTGTTAGGAATCTTGTGTTCTCACAAACACTGACACAAATCCTCGCTTGTCCAGTCAATGGCTGGCCAATATATAGGGGAATAGAGTGACTGATACTCTGCCTAGAACTATTTTGTTTATCTGCCTAGTTCTTCAGTCTTACTTACACATGTACTCACATTCATTTTCAAAAGCCACACACAGTGTCTCTTGATATATTGTGTGTTAGTATTTGCTGGTTTTCATAGTGAACACATCTGATTCCATGCGCAGCAGCCATCTGTTCTCTGTTTAGTCAGAGTTAGTATGGACTTGATGCTGCCTTAATGAGGTGTAAAAATAACAAATAAACAAACAAATAAATACTAAAACTTTAACTATGCTGCCTCTCAGGTTGCTGCTTTAAAGCATTCACTCCACCTTAAATCATTCCATTTTATCAGGATTAGTCATTACACAGTTTTCCTCTATTTATTTGCCTCTGCACACAACCAGATGATTTACAATAAAGAAATCAAAATGTCATGAAAGTGTAGACTTTTAGTTTTAAAAGTGGTTTAAGAAAAATAGAATATAATTGTTTAGGAATTACATCCATTTTTCAAACGCTCAAAACATTAGTTTGCACATTGTCAGGCCACATACTGTATCTATTCTTGGTCCCTTAATTTTATAACAGAGGTAAAAAATTCTGACCAATGAATTAGCTTCCAGCACGCTTCATTTCATGACTATTGTACACAAAAATATACACACATCTTTTGAGTACTTTTGAGAAGATATTTCCTGTTAAAACTGTTAAAGATTCTTACAAAAATATTAGCATCATGTGCATCATTTCACACAAACACAGTAAGACCAGTACTAGTGATAGCAGCAGCAAGAGGTAAAGGAGAAGTATTGATTTCGAAGTGAAGAGTATTGAATAACATAAATCAGTGTATGTGATTGCTCATATACACTGCAGCACTGCATACATCTTTGATAGCTGTCTACACTACTGTACTGCAGTATGTTGTTTACACAGTGTCCATACTGAATAATATCCGGTTTCTCAGGTCATTGAGCGTTTTACTCTCAATTTTATTCCCCTACTTACAAACAAGTTCCATTTCAGGAGTATGTTCATAAGTCAAATTTGTTTGTAAGTTGGGGACAAAGTGAATCTTATACACCTTTGATACAAATAAGATATAAAGCAATTCACATGACTAAATCTGTCATCTTTCCCAACACTGCCATCATATAGCCAAAAACCATAACCGCACCTAAGGAAATTATTCTCACAGTGAAATGTTTGACTTGAAATCTTTGAATCATGAGTGGAATCCTGGACGCCATTTGTCTCTGAGCAAATTTCCCCATAAGAATAATGGAAACTCCACTGATTCATTCCACAACCTAAAAATATTAATCTTCTATAAATATTAATATTATAAAAATATATCATTAATTTGCACTTTATCTTTGAAATTAATCTGGCTGTGTATGTAAAGCAGAGACAAGAGAGTAGAAGCAGGGGTGGGATGGTATTGTGTACGCACAGATATTAAATTTACTTTGACTGCAAACTTTAACTTGTGCATTACCTTATATAAAATAATCAGGAGAGGAGAAACTACATACAAACTAAGTTTGCGAGGGGAATATTGGATGCCATTCTGTCAAAGTGTTCCACTTTCTGAGACTGTGAACTGAAATTAGGATTATTCACCATCAAGACAGCTTTACGGCCATTTTCTATCATTGTGCTCCCGGACTGGTTAATTAAAACTGGTTTCTCCCGCACACCACAAACACCCACACATACAATATACCAGAATGTAGATATTTTATACATTCACTTAAACACTGCAAATATTGGTATCTTGTGCACTGCAGCGTCTATTTTTGTACAATACACGTTTTTAATTGCACACTCATTAGCGCGTTTTAAAATATTTATATATATTTTATTATAAACTGAACTACATTTTAGGTATTACTGTGAAGTGCATGGAATGAAGGTATGAGATTTGTTTATTAAATAGATTTCAATTCAAATACTGTAATATAATATGATTATTACCGCCATTTTGTGTCTTTTTTCTCCTCTGTGTCAGCACCCCTTTCCAACCTCCTGAGAAAAGAACCACTGGAGAAGTTCTGCTGGACAGCGAAAGAAGATCAGGTATTTAACACCCTAAAGTCCCACCTCATTAGATCCCACGTCCCGCCGAACCCCAATTTCAACCACCCCTTCGTTGTCCAAACCAACGCATCGTACACTGGACTTTGGGCAGTTCTTTCTCAGGAGTTTGAGGTCAAAGAACATTCAGTCCTGGATATAAGTATGAAGCTTATGCAGGCAGAGAGAAATTATGCCATGATCGAATAGGAGGCTCTTGGCATTAAATGGCTAGTAGTGGAGCTCCACTATTACCTACAGTAGAAGGGTGGCTCTTCATGTTTACATACTGTATCATGCTCCTCTACAATGGCTGGCAAGAGTTAATGAAACTAACCCCCCAAATAACTTGTTACTTTCTCTCCATACAGGACTTCTTGTTCTCTGTGATTCACAGATCCGGCACACAACATGGGAACGCAGATGCCCTCTCATGACGCCATGCACTTACACATGCCCTGTACTGGCCAGCAGGGGTGAGCTCGATGCTGGGGTGGGGGGAGGCTGTGACCGTGGGTAACTCAGTGCAGGTGCTTCTTGCACACACATATTGTGCACACAGCGGGAGGTGCGCTGACAGTGACACAAACTTAACAAGGAAGCAGGCCCATGGAACTCACCTTGGCTGGAAGTGGATCACCACTCAGCATCCATTCAGTCCTTATGAGACCCCCCTCACCTGTTTCCGGTGAGTAGTTTCCAGAGGTGGAAAGAGTACTAAAATTTTGTACTCAAGTAAAAGTAATTTTTCTGAAGTACAAGTAAAGTTACCATTATAAAAGTCTACTCAAGTAAAAGTAAAAAGTAGCTCACAAAAAATTTATTCAGAGTAAAGGTTACCGAGTTACTTTCTTTTTTTTTAACAGCGGGGGTGGGATGAGGCATTCTAGCGTAGTTCAAAAAAGATGAGCTAATATACATCTATACATACATACAGGTGTACAAAGGAACACCTTTGCATAATAAAGCTGTTGTCTTTCTTGTGCTTGAAAATCACAGTGGTCACTTAAGTTTGGCGTTACATCCTAGTTTAGTGTTGGGCCGTACAGGAAAAGAATGGTTCAGGATTCTATTTTAAACTGTATGGAAATGGTGGTATATGGCAGAAATAACTAGATCCAGTCATTAACTGATGAAATAATGAGGTTTGTATTGCTTTACACACACACACACACACACACACACACACACACACACACACACACACAGCAGGAGGAGGATCAGATTCAGGGTGGACCCAGGCCAAAATAATAAACTAAATGGTATTTATATTTAGTAGCTAGATTACCTGCAAACAAAAACAAACAAAAATACAGGTACCTTCCCTGGCTCCATAAACCAAAAACAGTGAATCAATTCCCTCTTCCAACAATAAATGGCAGCCACCAACCTGATACTGGTGAGTGCACAAACATACAGTGAACGAATCTAGAAATATATACAAAGACCAACCAAACTAAAGGGGCAAAGCAATAATCAAAGTCAATGGGAGGCAAAAAGTCAAAACCAGAAAACACAACCAAATATCAAACGCCAAAATCACAATCTCTTTCACGCGTCTCTGTCCGGTTTATATATGGTTGCGCTGGTTGATGACGTCACTCTCAGGGTGGAAGCGACCGTGTGGAAGGTCAGGTAGGTGCCACTGTGGGGACAATCAGAACACCTGGAATCTGGGTCTGGAGCGGCACGCAACCAGGACACGATACACACACGCGAGCGCAACGAACCATTTATACAAAGCATAATATTTTTCATTTTCATTCATTTGTTTTACTCAGTAGCAAATATGATTTAAAATGTAGTGAATTACAATACTTCAAAAACAAAAAATACTTAAGTAAAAGTAAAATGACAGATTTTAAAAACTACTTTAAAATAGTAGAAGTACACAAAAAACTACTCAATTACAGTAACGCGAGTAAATGTAATTCATTACTTTCCATTTCTGATAGTTTAAGCTAAGCTCAGTTTAAGCTGCCCAAAGTCTATGCTCTAACTTACACACATCTCCTGTTCACTTAGACTCAAGGGCTTCCGAGTCCCAATCACATAAGGGAAAGCCACCTGCTGTCTGCCCATGCGCCGCACTGCTGTCTCTGGTTACAACACGCTTCCTGCTCAGCGCCGCTGGTCTCACCTGTTCTGCACAAGTCTGTGCGCCACTGCTGCTACTTCGCCTGCTGAGGATTGACCCAAATGGTCACGACCTTCACCGAGATGGCTGTAAAGTCCTATGCTTTCACTGCACATAGTGTACTGTACAATGAGCAGCATACTTTGCTGCTAAACCAAAGCTTTCATTAAAGAACTGTTGTTGAGAAGGTGACACCTGCTTCCCACTGAGCATTTGTTTTCAGGCTTTTCATTTTAAGGGAAAATGGAGGGACTTGCCTGAAATATCTAAACAATTAATGCTATATTTGTGTTAAACACATTGAGTTAAACCTTAAAGTTCACACTTTTACTAAATCTTCACATCCTGATTGTTTCATTTCATATCCAACATGACAGTGTACAGAAGAAAAAGTACTAAAAGTGTGTCAGGAAGTCATAACACTGAATAACTGAATATGGAAGCACACCACTGTACAGAATTGTTTACAGTATTGTTTTTATTTGCTGTAGCATTAAAATTTCCATTCAGTGAAAGGAAGGGTCTTCTAGCTTGGCAATGCCCCTGTGCACATTTGGTCCAAGAACACATGACTTAAAAGAAAACAGTGGGTGTGAAAGTACTTGCGTGACCTGCACAGGCCCCTTACCTTTGAAACAAATTGAAATGGTAAATGCACTACATGCTCAAGATATACAGGTGCGTGTGTGTGTGTGTGTGTGTGTGTGTGTGTGTGTGTGTGTGTGTGTGTGTGTGTGTGTGTGTGTATATATTATGGCATGTCGTTTAGGAAAATATTCATGAGAGAACTTAATGAAAACTCTGAATATATTGAATGAAACGTGAGAATATTGAATGGATTCCGAATATATTGATTGAAAAATATATATATTGAATGAATTCTGAATATATGGATTGAAAACTGATATATTGAATGAAAAGTCTGAATATATTGAATGAAACATGACGTCATTGAAACACAGCGCCATCTTTAGAAAGGATGAGTGAGTCGGCGAGAAATTTGGTTGCTGCAATTGTGAGAAATGAAGAGATGGTCAACTTTTTGATGAGTGCGTGTCCGGCCCAAAGTGGTGGCACAAGCAGCACTCAGTATCAGACTACGGATGAAGAAATTTATTCGCTATTTCACCGCGGAAGACCGGTGTTATGCGCTAAAATGACCCCATGCCACAGATTGCACCCCACCCCTATTTAATCTCCGTCAAATATTATATTAGAACAGAAATGATTCTGAGGTTTATGATTTAGAAATTACAAATTAGACCAAATGGATTTGATTATAAAATAAGCATTATAAAAAAATTACATGTAGTATAGGGAAAAAATATAAATTATTATTTTTTATATACAAGATCTATTTTTGATATTGCTTATTTAATAATAAAAATCATTTCATTAAATTTTTCATCATAAATATTTATTTAGTGCAAGCATTTTTGTTTTACCTGGCAAATCTCTGTAAAATAAATGTGCCACAAAATAAAAATTATATGAGAATTTGTATTCATGGTCTCGACACCTGTCACGTGCCAAGGGTTAATTATAATAGTTATATCATATTTGATAACAATAAACCTATGAATTTATATGAGAGAGAGAGAGAGAAAGCTTTGGTTCTACGAGTCCATAAATAATTTAGAATTTTGTAGAATAGTGAATAATTTGTGAATGTGACCCTTAGACCAGTAAAAGTGGTCTAAGTGGGGCTCAGAAATGCCTTGTCCAAAAATGCCTTGCTGAACTTATCAGCCTTTGACAGAGCCAGGGTAATTATCTGGGGAATAAAGGAATTTTATCTGTTGGTCAGTGGCAACATCTGCACACTGACAGCATCCCGAGTGGCTAATGAACACTAATGATCTCTCAGGAAAGAAAAGCACAAGTCTGCTCTTCAAGACACACTGAAGCAGTACCTTGTCGGTTCAAAGCAACATGCTATCTTCAGACGTTTTAGACATGACAACAATACAAAGGGTTTAATATGCAAGCTTTTTCTTCTAGAAGGAGAGATGCAAATATCTTTCTTAACTAAGTCCACAAGAAATCTTATTTGCTCATATAAAAAAAAGAAAGTAAATGAATTTAATTTAACTTACCAATGTTTAACTTACCAATGTTGCTTTTATCTGTTATGTTTTCTCTTCAGGTGAATCAATATACAATATATATATATATATTATATTTAAATATATATAAATATATATATTTTAATAGAGCAGTCATAATTGAATAAATTGGCTAGGGGGGTTGGTATGAACCCTGCTGAGTTTGCAAGAATTATTATTATTATTATTAGTAGTAGTATTAATAACAGCAGAGTAGAGTATTATTATTATTATTATTATTTATTATTATTATTATTATTATTATTATTATTATTATTATTATTATTATTATAAGTATATAAGCAGGATAGACTAGTTATGCCCTGGTGGTGGCCCTATTGCATTGTCTCTTACATTTTGGCCTATAACTTATGCACATTGACAAAAAGAGAAAAGTCTCTCTTTGCTTGATGTGCCAATTTTGTTATATCTACAGACACCTGAAAAAAAAAACATAAAAAAAAAAAAAAAAGAGTTCAGGTCAAGCCACATGGCTGATAAAATCCCATGAACTTTAAGGATGTAGTCCAAAGCAAAATTCATTAAAAACCTTATCATATAGAAGTTGGTGTGCTTAAGGTTAAGAGGATTGTGGGAACTTGCCCTGAATTTGGTAAACATGGTCCACCAGTAGGGGGATTGTTTGGTTAGGGGAACATTCACTAGCTTTAATTAGTGTTGGGTAATTCTCTTAATTATTTAGTTTTAATTAAACTTTCCACAATTGCTGTAAGAAAAAATAAAAACCAACATGAAGAAAAACACAGCCTTCTTAAACTGATAAACAGGTCTGTCAGCCCCACTACCCCCAAGCTTTTACACACAGAATGATCCTTTCTGACTTCAGGGCATTCAACAGACAGAATAAAAAGGTGGCTGTCTGAACTGTAGTCAGTGTATTAGATTTAATAAACAAATTTGTCTATATGTTGATTAATGTACAGCTAATACTTGTATATACAGTATAACTCAGAGTTAAAAATAACATTCTCAACTATTAAAGTTGACTTTTCAACTGAGGTGGCATTTCATGTCAAGAAAGAAAAGCTCCCCAATTACTTTGTTGCAAAAGAATGGTTTACAGAGTTGGGCTAACTAAATTCTATAAAAATTAATGCAATTTTTTTTTTTATCACGGTGGCCCAGAAGGGCCATTGTTTGCATTTTTTGCTATAGATAATGCTGTTACTATTCTTGCACATCTGAGTGCACCTACTATACATTCCTACGTTTTTATGTATAATTTTGCCATGTCTTTATGTGCACTTTAGGAAATTACACACATTTCCAACTACTTACAAATTTAATTTGAAATCATATTTTTTTTCCAACTTCAATGTACCAAAAATCACCCAGACCATAAATTAAAAAATGGGGTGTGTCCCTGATTTTATGGCTAACATAACCAGTTCTCATGTATTTCTCCACTAGGGCACACTCCGAGACAGTTAACTTTAACCATCCACATCTTTTCAAACTTGCGATTGCGGGAGCTCATAGACACCCACACTAATATTGCTATGATTGATGCGAGAGTGTGGGTTTGTCATCACTCCACCCCTAGAGTGCACAGGCAATCTGTTCTCTAGACTCTGGATACAGATGGCTGTAGCATCAGTATCTCCAGATTATCTAAAACAGAATCTCCAGATTATGGGATGAACTCACTTCTGTTGCGCCACTCAGGGGCCCTACTAACCTGTGGCCTTAGGATACCAAGGTCTATCCACCAGGGGGAACCCAAATTCAGCATAATCAAGAACTAAAAAATACAGCGCTTTTGCTTTCGAAGTGGACATGGCTATACGCTTCACTCAACAAAGATAGTTTACTGTAAATACAAAGTACATGGAAGACACAAAAATAACCTTAATGCATTGCCCAAATTCTCATGAAACAAACAAATGAGCGACACAGCATGGATTACTGTACCAAAAATGTGTTCCGAAACCATGGTTCTAAATAAAACAGTAATGTGAAGCGCCACTATGAAAAGAAAAAAAAAAAAACACGGGTCATTAGAGTAAACACATCCACAGCAGTCCGAGGTGAGAGAGTGTAAAATACCCGAACAGAGAGTGTTAGCCACTAAAATAAAAATGTTGAGTAAAAGTGGTGTTATGAACATTATTCCGGATTTAATAATTTACTTTAAACAGGGAGTGTACTGTATTTGGCTGATGATAAAAGAAGTACAACTTAGTGTAAACAAAGCATAAGATACTCAACCTTACAACATTTTATTTCTTTGTATTAATAATAAGCTTCAACTTGATATAATAATATCACTGATTATATTAAAGCTGATCAGATTATTTTTAGCTTTAACCTTTTAACTATTTTTAACTAACTCTTAATTGGTAGTGGTGCTGGCTTTAAAATTTGAGACTTACGAATAGACTGTACTTTACAAATATACTTTACTGCGCCACATATCCTGATCTCGCCCTAGTATTAGAGTACGTAGGCTTAACATACACTTATAACCTAAAATTATATGATAAATTATTATCCAAAGACTGCCTGAAATTATATATTATACCACAGCACTGTTCAATTCTAAGTGGTCCAAATGGTTAGACGTTTAAAAAAAAGAAAAGAAATTTTAACAGCATGGATTTGACAGCTGTAACCTCTATATCTCAAATGCAAAGTACATATTAATGCATATCTCTAATGCATTATAATTTCTATAGTAATACTTTCACAGGGAATTACATATGTATATTAATGTTGTGTTTGACAAACATCATAAATAAACTTTGGAAAAATAAGCCACAGCACATTATGCCTACACTATGGCTCCAAAATTTTCACAATATACAGAATTAACATTAGATCTATTATATTAAGACTAACATTATATAACATACAAACACATATCATACTGATAACCAAAACTGAATGATCACAGCACAACACATTTTTCAATGTTTTTTAAAAATATCCAGAGGATAGTTATACAGTGTATATAGTACATGCACTTCAGTTTATACTCTGGCTGGTTTGAGTGCAGTCTGAACATGAGCTCTTTGCTAAGCTTAATGGACGTCACAAACATAGGTTCAGACGCTTGCTGTGTGTTGTGCTGCCTGTGGTGTAAGCAAAATGTTTCAATGGTATGAGAAGGTTTTCAAAATAAAATCACAATTATTTTCCTGATCTTTACATTAAACACTTGTGCATTTCAGGTAGATGTCAGACTGCAGTAGAAGTGGCATTGACACACACACACAAATATGCATTATCCTGATAAACAGGGTTCATAGGACCTTGGGCTGTGCCGAGACTATAAAGGATAGCATGAATTGGTGCATGATGGGTTTTCATAGTTGCCTGGATGTCATAGATGAGCCAGTGACATGTGAGATACAACAGTGTGATCTATGTGAGTTTGATCTCCTTATGATGTTGGCAATAGAAGGGATGGTTTGGGTGTTTCATAAACTGCTGATCTCCTGTGAATTTCACAGATAAGGTTTTCTAGACCTTTGACAGTTTTGTGGTTGATATGAGATGTAAACAGATTGGTTCAAATTGCCTGGAAGGATACAGTAAATGATCATTCTTAATAATCATGGTGAGTTTAAAAGCATCTCAGCTTTCACAAAGCATTGGACCTTGAGGTGGATGTGCTACAACAGCAGAAAACCTGTCAGCCGAGGACAGGAATTTGTGGCTTTCATGAGAATACAGTAGAATCACCCAAACAGGATAGTTGAAGATTAGTTAAAAACTTAACTGGTTTCTTTCAGTCTTCATTGTCCAGATTTGATGAGCCTTTACTCATTGTCGCTCTAGATTCTTGTTCTTGGCTGACCAGCATGAAACATGGTGTGATCTCCTAGCTCATCCACCACAAGCTTTGATGTTTTCCATGCTGTTTCCAATTGTTGTAAGTTATATGAGTCCAAAAAGTGCTCTTTAATTGAAGAACAAAACTAAGGAAAAAGAGGGAGAGAGAGATGTGGGAGAAGTGCAGTGTAGGTGCAGTGGTGCAGTGACTATTTTGGTATGCAAGGGAAAGGTGTTGAAAACCAGTATTGTGCTTGTTGCAAACTACTACTCACTTGATCACTTGATTCTTTTCACAGAGCATTGTTTCATCTGCATAATAAATTCAATTAAATGTAATTAATATAGCGCTTTTAACAATGCTCATTGTCGCAAAGCAGCTTTATAGAATCAAAAGAAAATTACAGAAATTAGGGAAATGAAGGATAAGGTTAAGAACCAGCCATGATGTGTTGTGATGCCCCAACTGACCTAGTGGCCTGTGCTGCTGTCCTTTCCAAAACAGTGGTGCTGATATAGTGCTGTCCCTTCAGCACCATGCCAGCAGTGAAATGAGGAGCATGTTATGTTTTCATGCTGGGATGGACCCCTATCATCAGTGCACCCACCCCCAGCTCTGTATTATCTGCAAGCTGAGCACACCAGGCATGTTAGCAGGAGCCATCATCAATGCCGTGGTGCTTGCCGGCACCTGGATTGAGAAATTCTGCAATTAAAAATAAGTGTGATTTGTCACAAACATTGTGTTGACCTCGCATATAGTACTTAAGCTCTATTCTGCCCTATTTTGTCCTTAAAGCCTGACATTCTCTGGTACCATACTTCTGTTTATGTGTGTGAGTTTCCTGCTTATGTATAGGTTACAATATTCATCATCAATGGATATTTGTGAAATAATGGAAAACAGGCCTATCTTTGAGGAGCTGGTTTCGGTAGTGAATCGTCATTTAAAGTCTGGGTTCCTTATCACTGGGGCACAGGTACTGTGACTTCATCAGCGATAGACGGTATTTGTAGAGGTTTGCTGTCAGCCCCACTTTTCTCAGGTCTTCGAGAACTTCTGTGATCAGCTCAGATGGTTGATTGTATGATGACATTGATTAGGTTCATCTCTGCAAAAAAAAAATCCTTAAAGTGCTGGAAGGTCATACGTGTCTTGTGGAGCCCAAATGGTTGGGCCTAGTATAGGCAGTTGCTTGAAGTGGTACTAAAGGCTTGATGAGTTTGAGGTGCCAGTTGACAGTTGCCAGTCTCTCTGTTATTTGATCGGCCTTTAGGAGATTGCCTCTGAAACTGCTAGGAGAGAAATTGTGCCTGGAAAGCACTTTAACTATAAGCTTTCTGTAATCCTTGAATTCTATTGCCCGTAGGATGGAGTATGCCCACTGAGCCTTCCCAGAGAGTGGGGATGCGATGGCTGAAACCCATTCCTCTTGTAATCAGCCTTCTTGTCATGCCATGTACTCAAATAATAAAACTATACCTTCAATGTTGTCATATGGGGTGAATTCCTGCAAAGGGCACAAATCATCTCACCAGAATGAAGGTACAAGTGTGGTGGCAATCTCTCTGCATAGCAGCTCATTAATGGCAACTTAAAGGCCTCAAGCTAGCTTCTTTATTGTGCACTGCTCATGCATTTCCACCTCCAGGATGTGAGCTATTTTTCATGGGTGAGTGTGGGGCTGAGAGCTGTGTTAGCTGACTTCATAATTTTCAGCATTGATACCCCAGCAGATGGACAAGCACAAACATGAATCCTGGAGTTCTGAGTGCAGAAAAGTACTCTTTTATTTAGGACCTGGGGAGGAGATGAGCATAGAAAAAAGACAGAGAAAGCAAGAGAGAGAACAGAGAGGGACAGAATGGTGTAATGGCTTTTTTGGTGTGTAAGGGCAGGTGTCCAGTCAGGAACAGGCAGTGATTGTGGGTAATGAGGCAGCAAAATTGTTAAGTTGGGAGTAGCCTCCTCATTGCTGCTGAAGTGCTGCTGGAGTTGCATAGTCCCTTCAGCGCCATACCTGCAGTCAAGCAAGGAACATGATGTTTACGTGCCAGGGTGGAGCCTCGCTGTCAGACAGCTCAGAGATGTCTTATTACTTTCTCCTTTGATCTTTTCCAATAACAAGGTGCTTCATTCTGCAGGCTCTCCTCTTACAAGATATATATTTTTTGTCCTTCACACAATTCTGTATAAATTCTAGAGTCTGTTCTATGTGAAAATTCCCCGGATCACTCAAAACAGACCTTTTGGTACCAACATCCATGTGACAATCAGAGTTGAGGAGATCACACTGGGTCTTCATTCTGATATTTCATGTGAACATTAACTGAAGTTCTTGACCTGTATCTTCCTAATTGTTTGTGTTGCACTGTTGCTACATAATTGGCTGATTAAATAACTGCAAGGATGTGTAGGTCTACTTGTGGTCCTAATAACGTGTATGTTAGTCGTATAAACGGTAAAACATTTAAGAACACTGAAATGTTTCCATCTTGTTTACTGAGATGAATGATGATAAACCCACTAACTTTTAATACAGGCGATAGTTTTAATTATTTTCAGTAAGGACCACAGCTTGACATTTTCCAGAGTAAATGTTCCCAGTTTGATTAGCTAAAATATACTTACATGCTATATTTCATGCTCAAATTAAGTGGCATTCTCCAAATTACCACCCCTACACCTTAATTATTCTATAGTAAATTAGATTTCAAAAGGCAACAAGCACATTCAGTATGCCTGCAATTTACAGCCCAACCTTTGTTTAAAATACGTAAGTCTTTCTGTGTCCAGCATCAACATTTTTTTGTTGTTTTTATTATTATAGTAACAAATTAATTTGTATAAATGACCAAGATAACATACAATGCATTTTATATTGTACATTAAAGGATATTAAAAAGATGATGAAAAATGCGCAAACATTACATTTTGGACATTCTAGAATGTATTAAACAAATGTGTCAAAATGCAATAAAGTAGATGTTCGGAGGTGCAGTGACATGTAAACAGCCTTTCACTAGGATGAGGATGATTATGAGCATATTTCTCATCCTCTGTTGACTTGAAAGTGGCACATAATGAAATATCCCTCTGTTTTATGAAGTTCCTTTTAAGTTGTCTCCATTTTCCAGGTAGAAATTGAAGTCTTACAGAGAGGAAATGCATTATGAATAGAAGGGCTCTGCCTTTCCTTATTACTTGCAACATCTTGCTGCTTTAGTGAAACCTCGTGGCTTGTGAGTCAAATAAAGCTCCACTTTTCTTTATTAGCATGAAAGGGTTTCTGGCACCTTGCACTCTCCAAAGAGCTGCATTGCAAAAACATCCATTTGTAGCTTCAGTGGCCACATTATTTAAAAAAATCTAAGCATGGTACAGATGCCATTATTTGTAATTGACTTTATATTCTGCTGTTTTCTATTTATTTTTCAAGAATAGACTATTCAAATTCTGTTTTCAGACTGAAGATGTGACAATGTTAACATTATAAATGTGTGCAGCAGTTAAGGTGACTGACATACCTGTTCTGTTGATTTGAATAAACAAGTATAAAGAAATACTTTGTTTATTCACATAGAAACATGAGCATCAGTATCATTCAACAGCTGTCAGAAGAAAAGGCATGTACCACTCATCACTTATCAGAAGAAGCTTCTGTTTGTTCCTGTTTAGTTTGTGTATTCAGGCTCTGGATTTTAAGTATGTTTTCTATTTTGTTAATGGTCTTGCTGTGTTTATGTGTAGTTCAAGTCACCATTCTTGTCAATAGTTCCTGTTTAGAATCCTGATTTGTTTTGTTGTAAAGGCATGATGCTTATTAAACATTTCCATAAACTGCATCCTCTCCACCTCTCATTTGTTACAGAATGCAAAATCTAGAAAAGGATGCAGCAGACCACTTTGTGTCTAAAGGAAAATTAGAGAGGTAAAAATTATTCTGTTGGAAATGTGAGGCAGGTAAAATAAAGGTATTTGGATTATGACCAACATTTGTTGGTGCTTATCCAGGATAGGAGTTTTTGGGGGCAGAGAGCAGGAGGCAGTAGATGGTGTGTTGGCCAGGGGCAGACAACCAAATATCAATAGTGACATGGCAGGTCAATGAAGGTGAACCTGAAGGCTGATGGGTCTGCCTCACATTCCAGGCCCTACCTTTGGCAAGGTGGTCTTTCCCATCCCGAAGATGACACTTTCACTGAGGGCATTACCCTGTCTCCCTGCCCTGTCTCTGACATAACTGCGTCACTCAAGCCTACTGAGATTACTTCATATACCTGCCCTGCCTCTGATATCATAGGTGCTGCTGAGAATGTTCCTCTGCCTCCCCCTGCCTCTAACAACACTTCACTCAATGTTGCTAAGAGTCTTGTTCCCTCTCCTTTGCAGAGTTGAGAATTTCATGTCGCAGGATGAAGTACTTTGCTCCCCTTCTAGCCTTGTGAGGTACAGTATGAGCAGGGTAGCTCAGTGAAGTATCTCAGTGCTTAAGGTGTTGGACTACTAATTGGAAGGTCCCGGGTTCAAACCCCAGTGCTACCAAGTTGGGCCCTTGAGAAATGCCCTTAACCTTCAACTGTTTAGATGTATAATGCAATTTAAAAAAATAAAAGTTGCTCTAGATAAGGGTGTCTGCCAAGTTCTGTATGTATATTCACCCCTGCCTCACTCCTTTGGTGTTGCAGGGCCTGGCGCCTCATTTTCTAATGACTGTCCAGGAACCACTGTTGATTTGTTTTGTGTGTCATGAGTAGCCCATTATGGTGGTTAAATGTTATTTTACAATGTATATTAAAAATGGTTAGGCATTTGCATTATCTTTGTCTCTAATTCATAACAGTATAGCACAATAACATAAAAACATAGCTTTTTTTCTTTTCTTTGGCTAAAAATAAATATGTCAGAAAGGAAAAATATTGGTCTGCAACAAAGAAGATGGAAACTGGACTTCAATTAAGAAAATTATAAAAATCTGGAAGGACAGCGCAGAATCGGAAACTTCATAGTAAAAATGCTGGAAAAATATGAGATAAGAGCTCTCTTAAGCCTTTGGTAAAGTTGCATTTAAAAATATTGACAGTAGAAATCATAGCTACATATACTGTAATAGTGAAAGTAAGAGCTTTTCCATACACACACAATGTGATGAGAACTTGTCAGTGACGCAAATAAAAAAAAGGCTTCAATTTTTTTGAGAGCATGAACATTGGACATTGGAGAAATGGTTACTTGGGCTGATGAGTCTAGATTTAACTTGTTCCAGAGCAATGGCCAGAAAAGGGTAACACTGATATACCCATCGTGCAAAGTTATGGGGCAAGAAAATGAAGACTACTAACTCTGATGTTTTCTTCCCTGATGCGATGGACATATTCAATAACTCAGATTGTAAATAAATGGTTCATGGAGCATGATGAATCATTTTCACATGTAAATTAGCCACCATGTTGTGCTCCATAATCAAAGCTAAAGATGGTTGGACAAAATTTGTTTAACTTTTTGGGGGTTTTTTTCCAGGCAGTATATGGAATAATATCATCATGATTACAAACATCTTTACTTTGAGAAGATATAGTCTGGCATTGTTGCTGAATGTCCTTTGATTAACCAACCCATTGTTTGTCTTGTGAAATGACTGCATACTCCTCCAATATTGCGTCTCAAATGAATGAGTGGCTGATGGGATGGCTATTATGGCTGTGGAGCTAAGCACTATTGTTGATTTATTTTTAATGGCTTTTCCAATTATGAAAGCAACAGTATCCATTAGACATTATTGTTGACGTATGCTGGTGCAATTGGAGCGCAGTTCTGTAGTTAGCTTTGTCATCACTTTGATTATCTTTGAGTAGTCTGCTGCTATGAATTAGGAAATCTACATCTATATCCAGATGAGTACAGACAGCCAAATAAAGCAGTTGGGCATCAGTGGTCATAGATTATTTCATTTTATTCCCTTCTATGCTTTGGAAATACAGTAGTATTCACTTTGAAATAATGGGAAAAAGTAACAGGTGGATGGATGATTTACTATAAATTACACTGTATGTACTATAAATTTATTGTATGGTTTATGTAAGAGCTCTTCAGCTCATACACCATGGAAGGGAATGCCAATTCATGGAGGGGGCTACATATACGGTAGCCACAATATTCGTGAAGCATGTTATTGAGGTGCGGGGAAAGACAACACATTATTGAAACTTTGAAGGATCGTGTTGATCTGTCAACTTGATGAAAAAAATGTGATCATAAATATTGGATGCTTTGTTTGGGGTCTCAGTAAAAAAAATTACAACAGATAACATAGCTGTGTTTAATAGTGAAAATAAGGGTGATATCACACTATGGAATTTGGCCCAGACCAGAGCACATTTGGCCCCAAAGTTTTGCATGTAATATCAACACTCTGAACAAAAAAAATTGGTATGCTGAACTGTGCCTGGGAACAGTATAAAGTGTTCATATTATGCAAACATGCAAAACCTAGGGGTCAAGTGTGCTCTGGAATACGGTATATGTGTCACGTGCAAACGAAGGATAAACTGAAAAGCCTTAGCAGTGTAGCGTGGATGGTAAACCCAAACGCGGAAGCAGCACGAATAGGCAGGATAACCACGCGATTAGTCTAAGAACTCTCTTACGCAAAGAGCAAGGATCTACACAAATAGACCCACGTTCTAGCAACACACAATCAAAGAAGCAACTCGAATCGGTGAGTACTCACAGAATAGTCGGCAAAGCGTCAGCAAAGGCATGGGCGAACTCAGTGACTGAGCAATGGTAAGCGCCATTATGTCTCCTTTTATGCTTCCAGGAAACCCGACCATACTACTTCCGGGTGTGCATGACAGTACCCCCCTGTCCAGGACCAACTCTCGACGGTCCTGGGGTGGAGGAATGCCCGACGACGGTAGTCCCGGATGAGTTCGGGGTCTAGGACAAACCGAGCCGGAATCCAAGATCGCTCCTCGGGACCGTAACCTTCCCAATCGACCAGGTACTGGAGTCCTCTGCCCCGAGGACGTGAATCAAGGATCCGGCGAACGGTGTAGGCGGGACCACCCTCAATGATACGGGGAGGAGGAGCAGGGTGGGTGGAGGGAACCATAGGTGACGTCGTGAAGGGTTTGAGTTGCGAGGTATGCTATACCGGATGAATCCGGAGCACCGCAGGCAGCTGGAGTCGGTAGGTGACAGGGTTGATGCAGAGGGTGACGCAGTAGCGGCCGATTAACCTTGGTGATAATTTCTTTGATTCTGTATGGAGGTGTAGGTTCTTTGTGGACAGCCACAGTTTGTCACCTACGTGGTACAATCATCCCGGTGGGTGTCGACGGCGATGTTGCATGGTGTAACGAGTGTTAGCACGTTGGATTGCTTCCTTGGCTAGGACCCACGACTGTCGACACCTGCGGACCAACTGTTGGGCCGCGGATATCTCAACCTCCGGTTCTTGATGTTCGAACATCAGAGGTTGGAAACCCTGGCATACCTCAAAGGGACTTTGGGAAAGTTCAGCCCAGATGAGGTAGCGGGCCGAGGAGCGCTGACGGTTGGCGACGAAGCATCTCAGGTAGCACTCCAGTTGTTGGTTGGTCCGTTCCGTCTGACCATTAGTCTGAGGATGGTAACCTGATGAGAGACTGCAGGTGAAATTGATCAGACGACAGAAGGCCTTCCAGAACCGTGCAGTGAACTGGGGCCCCCTGTCCGAGACGATATCCTTGGGGAACCCATGCAGACGGATTACGTGCTCTAAAATCAGCTCGACTGTCCTTTTAGCTGGCGGGAGTCCGGCGAGGGCCACCAGGTGCACAGCTTTAGAGAACCGATCCACAATGGTCAAGATGGCATTTTTCCCTTCGGAGACCAGCAGGCCCATGATGAAGTCGATGGCAATGTGTGTCCAGGGCCGACGGAGAACAGGAAGCGGTTGGAGTTCCCCGGGTGTTGGTTGATTGGTGTCCTTTGCCCTGGCACACACTAGGCATGCCTGAACGAACTCGCCGATGTCCTTGGCCATAGATGGCCACCAGAAGGCACGCTGCACGTATTGTAGGGTGCGCTGCGTGCCTGGGTGCCCTGATAGAGGGGTGGAATGTCCCAATTGGATGACTTCAGTCCGGGTGTTCTTGGGGACATAGAGTCGTCCAGGCGGCACACCTGCCGGTTCGTTCTCTGTGGCTTGTGTTTGGCGAACCCTCGTCTCCAGTTCCCAGCGAAGTGGGGCGATGATCTTGGAGAGGGGAAGAACAGGCGCGGTGTCCGCCCGGGGGGCATCTTCCTCGTGCTGTTGGGAGAGGGCGTCAGCCTTGGTGTTCTTCGACCCCGGGCGGTATGATAGGTGGAAATCATGATGTTCAAAGAACAGAGCCTACCGTGCCTGCCTTGGGTTGAGCTGTTTGAGGTTCCGGGTGGTGATGAGATTCTGGTGGTCAGTCCAGACAATAAACAGCTCCCTGGCGCCCTGGAGCTAGTGTTGCCATTCCTCCAATGCCCACTTTATGGCCAGCAGCTCGTCCCCTACCCTGTATCGCTGCTGAGTGGGGTCAAATTTTTTGGAGAAGAAACTACAAGGGTGTAGCTTCCTCCACAACGAACGGTTTGTTTGCATCTGGATGGAGAAGAATCGGGGCGGTGGTGAATCGACGGCAGAGCTCGTGGAAGGCGGAGATGGCGGTAGAGTTGAGTTGGAAGTGATGAGACGATGGCCGAGTCAAAGCGGTTAATGGTGTTGCAACCGTACTGTAGTCTAGGATAAAGCGACGATAGAAGTTCGCAAACCCGAGAAACAGTTGAAGTTGTCTGAGAGTCTTGGGTAGGGGCCAATGACGTACAACTTCTAGCTTCTGTGGGTCCATGGCCACACCCTAGGATGAGATGACAAAATGTGGTAGAGCGCTCGTGAAAAGCACACTTCTCCAACTTACAGTACAGTTGGTGAGCGAGCAGTCTCTTAAGAACCACTCTGACGTGTTGAACATGTTCTTCAACGGGGCGAGAGTAGATAAGGATATCATCCAGGTAGACGAATACCCATCGGCCTAACATGTCCCGGAGAACATCATTGATGAAATGTTGAAAAGCTGCTCGTGCATTACAGAGACCAAATGGAATGACTAAACTCTTGTAATGCCCAGTGGGGGTGATGAATGCCATCTTCCACTCATCGCCCTCTCTGATACACACCAAGTTGTAGGCGCTCCGGAGGTCCAACTTTGTAAAGATGGTGGCACCAGAGAGGGCGTCCAGGGCAGAGTTGGTAAGAGGCAATGGCTGTTGTTTTTTTATGGTGATGTTGTTGAGCCCCCGATAGTCGACACAAGGATGTAGTTCGCCAAATTTCTTCTTTACAAAGAAAAATCCCGCGGTGGCGGGCGAGGAGGAGGGTCGTATGGTGCCTTGGCGGAGAGCTGAGGATACATACTCCTCCATAGCCCGTGTCTCAGTGGTGGAGACAGAGTATAGGTGAACGCGGGGGGGAACAGAACCTGGCTGAAGTTCAATGGCCAGGTCGTAGGGGCGATGAGGAGGAAGGTGGGCGGCGCGTCTTTTGCAGAAGACTTCAGCCAGGTCCCGATAAGCCTCGGGGATGGCTTTGGTGCCCACAGGCAGAGTTCGAGACAAGTCGCCCCCCATTGAAGGATCCGATTCTGAGACCATGAGATGAGAGGATCATACTGCAGAAGCCAGGGGTGTCCGAGGATGATGGGTGGAGAGGAGATGGAGGTGAGGTGAAATCGGACTTTTTCCTGGTGTTGGTCGATGATGAGAGTTATGGGTCGAGTCTGGGTGATGATGGGGCTGGCGAGTTCATCTTTTATGCATGAAGCCAGTCCCTCGTAGTAGGCCGTCCGGAGGGCGGCGACTCCCCAGGTGGTCTGCACAGCGAGAGTACGGAAATCCGCGGTTTAGCGACTCATGGACAACCCTCCCTGCCGCAGATGGTACAATTTCATATCGGTCTCCACCTCAGCAGCAGGATGTTCAAATGTTAGCTTTAGCTGACGGGTGACTTCTCCATATGAATAAGCAGTGTCTGAATCTGATCGGAGAACCGCCGTGGCCCACTCAGCTGCCTGCCCGGATAGAAATGAGTCTGTGGAGTATCTGGTGGAATTGAACTCAAACACAAGATCCCATGCGGTTAGAAAAACGCTGCATTTCCCATCTGTGCCATCCCACTTATCCGGTAGAGCTATGAAAACATCAGAAGAGGAGGGGGCGGCTCTGCAGCCGCTGCGACAGGCGTGGCAACAGCCGACTGAGCAGCCACCCCGCGGAGGGTCGTGTGCTCCTGCCGTAACTCCGCCACCTCGCGGCGCAAGGCCACGACATCTTGGAGGTCCTTTCGGAGAGACGCGACTTCACCACGGAGCTTATTGATCAGTTCGGCATGTTGGTCAACCACATCACAGAGGCCAGCAAACTCCGCTGGGTTTACTGGGTTTTCTGTCATGTGCAACCGAAGGATAAACTAAAAAGCCTTAGCAGTTAGCCCGTGTAGCGTGGATGGTAAACCCACACACTTAAACAGCACGAATAGGCAGGATAACCACGCGATTAGTCTAAGAACTCTCTTATGCAAAGAGCAAGGATCTATACAAATAAACCCGCGTTCTAGCAACACACACTCAATCAAAGAAGCAACCCGAATCGGTGAGTACTCACAGAATAGTCGGCGTAGCGTCAGCAAAGGCATGGGCGAACTCAATGACTGAGCAATGTGAAGCACCATTTTGTCTGTTTTTATGCTTCCTGGAAACCCGACCGTACTACTTCCGGGTCCTAGTGCCGGTCCTGTTACAAGTGTGCATGACAATATGGCATAGGGCACAGCTCAAATCAAATATGAAAGTCAACATACCTAAACATGGAAGTAGACCCCTATTAAGAATGTGATGTCAACAGTGGTTCTTCTGAAACTACCTTAAAGGTCCTGTTTTCCGACATAAAAAAATAAAAAAATAAAAATCAACCATATTAGTCATGGCACGAGTCAAGGTTGAATCTTTTGTTCTTTTCTTTTGTTTATGTTTATTTATGGCTCACAAACCATTATGTGCACACTGCCATCTGCCATATTGGAGGGGATTACTATGCAATTTTCAAATCAACTCTATTTCAGAGCAATGGGCATTTCAGTGTAAGAAGGAAAGTGCATGAAGTGATGCACCCATCATGTATAATCCCCACTCTACAAGCAGTGTTATCATCTGGTGTAGCATTGATGCTGAATGACGCACATTCAGTTTTCACATGCAATTCAATTAAATTTTATGTGTACAGTGCCATTGAACAGTTGTCATCGTCATAAAAGCAGCTTTACAGAATAAAAAAAATATATGGAAATGTGAAAGAAAAAAAAACGTCTGACTCAAAATGATCAGGTTGTCTCTGATGAGCAAGCAGGCGGCAACGCTGGCAAGGAAAAACTCCCTGCGATGACAATAGGAAGAAACCTTGAGAGGAACCAAGGTTCATGACTCATCAGAGAACCCATTCATATTTGTGTGATGATGGATAAGGATTGTTTTGTAGTCATACTGTGTTAGGCAGCTGGAAGTTTAATATAACAGGAGATTTATTAAAATCTTTTTTTGTGAAAGTCCATTTCAAACTTAAATAATTCTTTTGATTGTGTAAACCTGCTTTGCGACAATGTTAATTGCTAAAAGCGCTATACAAAACTACACCATCAAGAAACCTAAATGATCAATGAGAGTAGTTTTAAATCATTGTGAAATTTCACTGGAAGCCAATGCAGTGTGGATAAGATAGGGGTGATGTGCTCGTATCTTCTGGTTCTAGTGAGGACTCTCGCTGATGCATTCTGAACTAACTGGAGCTTGCTTAAGCACCTACAGTAGTTAAACATCCAGAGAGTAAGACATTGCAGTAGTCCAACCTAAAAGCATAAATACATTTTTCCATGTTGTGTAGTGCCAATATATTCTTTATCTTGGCAATATTTCTGAGATCAAAGAATGTTATCCTGGTAATATTATCCACATGAGCTTCATATTGGAATGTATAATCATATTAATATTTTACCACTGTACATGAGGGAACAGAAAGGTCATCCAGAGTTTCTGTGTAATCTGAAGGTTTACTTCTATCTGTATGTGGTCCTAGTACTAGTACATCAGTTTTGTTAAGATAAAATAGAATGTAAATAATAATAAATAAATAGAAGGAAGTTAATAAGCATCCAGTGTTTTATGTTCTTCACACATTGCTCAACTTTATTAAGCTGTTTTTTTTTCATCTGGCTTTGCTGAGACAAGTGCGTGTCATCAGCATAACAATGGAAACTAATACCATTCTTACACATTATATCGCCTACAGGAAGCCTCTAAAGGGAAAATAGCAGTCGGCCCAAAACCAAACCCTATGGAATACCACTTTTGAACATGCAGAATGGTGCCCATTTAAATCAACAAACGGATAAAGATCAGTCATTCTAAACCAGGAGAGGACTGTTCCCTTAATTCCTACTACGTTTTCTAATCTATGAAGGAGAAGTCTCAGTGGTGTCAATAATGTCAAAAACTGCTCTAGATTCAAGTAAACTAACTCTAGCAGAGACATGGCTCTGATCAGAGGCCAGTAGGAGGTCATTTACTACTTTAACCAGCGCTGTCTCTGTGCTGTGATCCTAAATTCTGACTGATACAATATGTGTAAGCTATTCTATGGTGACCGAGAAGCACAAAACAAAATAACAAAACCAAAGACTAAATAATAAATTCAAAAACAAAATAACAATACTGAAAACAAAATTTAAAAAAATAAATAAATAAATAACAAAACCCAAAAACAAAATAAGAAATTTAAAAATAAAATAACAAAAACAAAAGCAAAAACAAAAAAAGCAAAAGCAAAATAACAAAACAAAACAAAATAAATTAAAAAACAAAACAAAATTTAAAAAAAGAACAACAATATAGCAAATTCAAAAACAAAATCACAAATGTGAAAGCACAACCATTCAGTTAAACCAGAAAAGGTACCATTTGGTATAATACACACGTGGACAAAATTGTTGGTACCCTTAAGAAAAACTCACAATGGTCACAGAAATAACTTTAATCTGACAAAAGTAATAATAAATAAGAATTCTATGAATGTTAACTAATGAAAGTCAGACATTGCTTTTCAACCATGCTTCAACAGAATTATAAAAAATAAATGAACTTATGGAACAGGCCTGGACAAAAATGATGGTACCCCTAACTTAATAGTTTGTTGCACAAGCTTTTGAGGCAATCACTGCAATCAAACGATTCCTGTAACTGTCAATGAGACTTCTGCACCTCTCTGCAGGTATTTTGGCCCACTCCTCATGAGCAAGCTGCTCCAGTTCTTTCCGGTTTGAAGGGTGCCTTTTCCAGACAGCATGTTTCAGCTCCTTCCAAAGATGCTCAATAGGATTGATGTCAGGGCTCATAGAAAGCCACTTTAGAATAGTCCAATGTTTTCCTCTTAGCCATTCTTCGGTGTTTTTAGCTGTGTGTTTTGGGTCATTGTCCTGTTGCAAGACCCATGACCTGCGACTGAGACCCAGCTTTCTGACACTGGCCAGCACATTTCTCTCTAGAATCCCTTGATAGTCTTGAGATTTCATTGTACCCTGCACAGATTCAAGACACCCTGTGCCAGATGCAGCAAAGCAGCCCCAGAACATAACAGAGCCTCCTCCATGTTTCACAGTAGGGACAGTGTTCTTTTCTTGATATGCTTCATTTTTCCGTCTGTGAACATAGAGCTGATGTGCCTTGGCCAAAAGTTCCATCTTTGTCTCATCTGTCTCCCAGAAGCTTTGTGGCTTGTCATCATGTAGTTTGGCATATTCCAGTCTGGCTTTTTTATGATTTGTTTTCAACAATGATGTCCTCCTTGGTCGTCTCCCATGTAGTCCACTTTGGCTCAAACAACGACGGATGGTGCGATCTGACACTGATGTTCCTTGAGCATGAAGTTCACCTTGGATCTCTTTAGAAGTCTTTCTGGTCTCTTTTGTTACCATTCGGATTATCCGTCTCTTTGATTTGTCATGAATTTTCCTCGTGCGGCCACATCCAGGGAGGTTGGCTCCAGTCCCATGGATCTTAAATTTCTGAATAATATGTGCAACTGTAGTCACAGGAACATCTAGCTGCTTGGAAATGGTCTTATAGCCTTTACCTTTAACATGCTTGTCTATAATTTTCTTTCGAATCTCCTGAGACAACTCTTTCCTTCGCTTCCTCTGGTCTATGTTGAGTGTGGTACATACCATGTCACCAAACAACACAGTGACTACCTGGAGCCCTATATATAGGCCCACTGACTGAATACAAGATTGTAGACACCTGTGATGCTAATTAGTGGACACACCTTGAATTAACATGTCCCTTTGGTCACATTATTTTCAGTATTTTCTAGAGGTACCATCATTTTTGTCCAGACCTGTTCCATGAGTTTATTTTTTTTAATAATTCTGTTGAAGCATGGTTGAAAAGCAATGTCTGACTTTCATTGGTTAACATTCATAGATTTTTTAAAAATTATTACTTTTGTCAGATTAAAGTTATTTCTGTGACCATTTCAGTTTTTCTTTAATTGACCGAAGGGTACCAACAATTTTGTCCACGTGTGTATGCTACATAAATTCTTATCATTGATTGAAAGAGACATCTGTCACTCAAAATGTACGTCTTACATTTAAATGCCCGTGAAGCTGCAGCACTGCCTGTATATTTTGAGTGAAAGATGTCTCATCTAACCAGAGGTAAGAACCAATAAAATGAAAAAGGTACTGCTGATTGGATTAGAGATCTGCCACTCAAGACACTGCATGAAGAGCGCTGTATCCGGACAAATATGGTATGGGAAATCTCCGCTAACCTTTAAGTTTGCCAGATGTCTGAGGCAGAGTGCTTGGAAAGGGAGAATGCAAATGGAAATTTTGTGAAACGACCAGATACCTCATGTATGTGGATGAATATGGGAATCTGTGAAACTTTCGAGAAGTCCTCACAGCTAGCAGTGAGAGGTGATGGCTGTGAGGTGTAAAGACCCTTTTGTATGACTAGCAGAAAGAGGTGCTGTCCTTCTTATCATAGCCTTGGGGGGATTGGTCATGGTGTGTCTTTGTCTCTTCAGCTTGAGAGTTTGAAGGAGAAGCAAGCTGCACACACTGCTCTTCTCAAACAGGCTATCCAGCATCTTGATGCATTTGAGCGCAAGTTTGATGAGAGAAGACCACAGGAAGAGTCAGGCCATATGAATAGAAGAGCTAAGAGCGCGCATAACATGGGCATTGCGGTAAGTTGAACTTTATGTTAGCTGTCAATACAGTAGTAAATTATACCAAGCCAAGTTAGCCTAAGCACTTAGCTACACATCTACTTTTTGTTACTTGCATTGTTGTAGGTGTCCAGCATATTTAACAGTTTGTCATGTGAAAATTATACGATGTTGTTTACAAATGTATGTATTAAAGCATTTTTAATTCAACATTACAGCAAGCTGTAAGGAGTCTCCATTATTCAGAAAACAACCCACATAAATACGATCCACAAACTGGGTAAGAATGTTGTTTCTTTACCTGCTATGTATGGGGTTTCACATAATCATTTTAAATGTAATTAATGACACTACTCTCTTTTCACACAGAATAAGTTTACTTCATAATCAGGCGGTGATGACGTATCTGCTGGAGGAATTAAAGATGACTTTTGCAGATGCAAAAGTGTATGAGTATATAAAGGGTAATCAGAAATTGTTATTGTATTTATTTTCATATCCCTTCATTTTTGTCCCTCTAATAATTTGAATTGTTTCTGTCACTTATCTGATTTTTTATTATCTTTTTATCCAGCATGCTACAGGACTTATCATGAGACATTGCAGAGGAAATACTCTTTGTCTCGGCCAGGAAATTCTCAGCTAAGAGACTCCATTAAGACAGGGTTAGGGTTAGGGTTAGGGTTAGGGCTAAAAACCGACAAGGATGAGTAAGTGTACATCATCTCTTGTATGTATTAAGTTTGGTACATCCATCTCTGAGTGTTTTTAGGGATTAACGTATGGTGTGTTTTGCAGTTGCTGGAGTCCAGGTGTGGAGTCGTTCAAACAGATGCAGAGAGAGAACTGTGTCAGACTGCAATGCTGAAGCTGATGTCTGATGAGGAGGATGCCATTGTGTGCCATGCTGTCAGTGTGTAATATCTAACAGGTCCGAGCTATAAGGACATTTATTTTGTACATCTAACAAGCACTGGTGCATGTTTGTTTTAGTATTGGAAAAAAATGCACATTTGTTCACTTTTTTCCACATTTTATGTTTTTTCCCCTTATTCTTACTTTGCTTTGTATATTTATTAGTGTTTGATTTGATTTTAATTAAAAAAATCTTAAAATTTTAATAAATCAATACTATTGTCATATTTTAAATGATGTGGAGGATGTATAGTACTGTTGGTGAGGGGGGGAGCGGGATAGGATGTATCTACATACCTGCCCAATAACCAATCAAGTCACTAAGTTATGAGGGCTTGGGTTGGGCTAAATAGAAATGAGCTGGGTAATGTACCAATAGATGTCAGGGTTTTGGGAGTGTTTTAAAAACAACCAATCAAAGTAGAGATAAATAAACCAATAGGGAAGAGCAGATTTGTGCAAAGGTGTAAAATGCAAATGAATCTTGAGGTGTGAAGGTCTCCTGACAAAATCCTTGAGTGGATTATTTGCCATGGCAACAAATGGCTGTACCATGGAAGGATTCCTCAGCGAGATACATCCGAATTGGTATCAATCCAGAAGTATCCTGGCTTGGTGGAATTTGATGTATACGGTCAGTGGTACTTGTAGATACTTCCGAAAATGGCTGAATTGTCGTTGTTTTTTCTCATTATGGCCCAAGCACTATGATCAAAAGGATGACAACATGACTATGACGTCATTGCCATAGCTCCAATAATGTTTTTTAAATAGTGTTGATATCATAAATGTGAGAGGGCTCTCTCATTCTTCCATGGATTATTATCATTATTAAGGCCCAAGCATTATGACACGATGACATCACAGCTATTCCGTCACTGCTATGATAGTGCCGATGTCTGGTAGTTCTGATTTCTGAAAGAGCTGATGTCATTGTGTTTGAAGGGTCCTCTTGTTCTTATAAGGACTATTAGGGTCCAAGCACTATGACATCAGCATGATGATGTTATAGCCTTTACATCACCGTCATAGTTATGATGGTGCTGATGTCTGAAAGTGCTGGTGTCTGTGTGTGAAGGGTCCTCTTGTTCTTCTAAGAATTATTAGGGCCCAAGCACTACTTATCCTACACACACACACATACACACACACACACATACACACAAACACTACACATCCTACACAAAAAATGGCCGGCCAAAATACCAAAATATAAATATGAGCGGGCCCAAGCACCTGTGCCGCTCATCATTGCTTGCAACTATATTTTGTCAGGCATTTTGTTTCTGGATATGTCTTTATGTTTTCTTATTTGTTATTTTGTTTTCTTATTTGTTATTTTGTTTTCGGTTTTGTTATTTTGTTTAGCACTTCTTTGTAAAAAGTACCATACTTACGTAGAAATAAGCACAGCCACTGTGCTGGTACCTTTTCTAGGATCTTGGCAATAAAGGGGAGGTTTGATATTGGCTTATAGTTTGACAGCTGACAGGGGTTACCTCACATCAATGCCTTTTTTTTCTACCCTGATGGCATAGGTGTATTCCAGGCTCCAAATTATGAATGGGTGGTTCTGGAAACACGATGAATCATTTTCACACATGAACTGGCCATCAAATTCTGTGCTGTAATTAAAGCTAAAGGTGGTTGAATGGAATATTAGAATGTGTGTGTGTGTGTGTGTGTGTGTGTGTGTGTGTGTGTGTGTGTGTGTGTGTGTGTGTGTGTGTTTTTTGTGGCCAGGAAGTGTAAAAGTAAATTAGGTAGACCCTGGTAGACATACCTGTGTGTGTGTGTGTGTGTGTGTGTGTGTGTGTGTGTGTGTGTGTGTGTGTGTGTGAGAGAGAAAGAGAAAGAGAGAGAGAGAGAGAGAGAGAGCATGCCTTTCTGTGGGCGTGTATGGGGCTTTTCTAAGTAGGTGTTAAAAATAGAGGGAACATTAATCACTGACTAGAGCAGACACAGATTATTGTGGATGGGTAAGTCCAGGTCTCTCTGAAAGCACTCTAGTCAAGAGAGTGAGAATGACAGGTTGTAAATCAGAGCCTGTCTGTGGCTGTCACAGTAGATGGATCTGAGCGGAATTTGCCAGAGAAGTAGACCACAGAGGCAAGAGGAAGGTCAGCAACCACAGAAAACAAACCTTAAAGAAAGAAAAATCCCCAAAGTAAAACTGGTTTAAAATGGCTTTAGGGACTGTTAATTTTTCCTCTGTTGTATATTGCTTAAACTTAAAAAAAAAAAAAAAAGTTAAAGAATGAAACCGGATGCACAATGGATTTGGGCAATGTATTTTAAAGGGAGCAAACCTAATTCAAAAGTTGTTTTTTTTTTTCACCTATAATAGCTAAAATGTACTCTATTTTTTTTTTTTACTTGATTATGGTTGCATTAATCGTTGCGCTTTATGAGAACAGTACAAAAGCATAAAGTGGATTTGCCCAACATCACTGGCAATAAATAAATAAATAAATAAATAAATAAATAAAAACTTGAAGAAATTGTACTGTATGCTGTGGTCAGATGAAGCCAAAACCAAACCTTGGGAAAAATAGACAGCATCTAGAGCGACAAAGCATCCACATACATTATGTTAGATAGTACTGTATATGTGATAATGTTAAAATTTTGCATTTTTAGACTTTACATCCTGACATTTTCGCAGGTAACCCATTCACATTTTTTAATAGTTTCAAGTTTATTTTTGGCCTGTAACTTCTTACAGTCTCTTTTGTTCCCTGAGTTTATAGGGCTTCATCATATGGGATCTAATCAAGTCATCAGAGGTGAGGATTTTCAAAGTAATCTTGTTGATTTCACCTGATGAGCAAACACATGCAGGGCATAATTACATAGCAGATGTACTGAGAGAGATGATTTCCATATAATTGAATGCAGATTACATTTAATTAGTCATTTTATCTGGCATGAGCTCAAGCGTTTCACTGAAAACACCAGACATTAGAAATTATATAAAGAATTTAGGCCATGTAATTTTCAGCAAAGAAAAAAAAAGAAAGAAAAGAAAACAAAAAAAAGAAAACAAAAAAACTTTCAAATTTGGTTCAAAACCATATAATAAAATAATATAAAATATCTTTATATAAAAAGTAAAAAGAAAAAAAAAGTATACTGGATGCTATACTGAAATAGTTGTCATTTAACACTATATATGGTACTTTTTAAAATACTTCCCAAGATTTATTTATTTTGCATTTGTGATATTCTCAATTTTTTTTTTATTTTGTTATTTTATTATTTTTATATTATTTTGTTAAATTCACGGCCAGAAAAGTACATACTTGGATAAATTTAATAACACAAAGTTAAAGTATATATATATATATATATATATATATATATATATATATATATATATATATATACATACATACATACATCACAACACCACACACACACACACTCACACACACACACACACACAGTTATTTATTTATTTATTTTATTTTTTTTCTTTACGTACTGATATTGGCACTTGTACATTTCCAAGCATGGTTCCAATTAAGGGTTGAAAGAACATGTGGAATTTTTGGAATGTAAAAAAATTAAATGAAAAGCTTTAAATGTGCAAGAGAAAAGAAGAATTTTTTATCACTTTTTCTATCACCTATTTTTCTGCCAACAAAGAGCTGGAACACCCAATTGCAAGAAAAAAAAAGAAAAATATATTTTTGTGCCATTTATTGCAGTAATCATTAAAGAAAAGTTCAAAGATTCATCTGTTTCTCAGCTCTTAACACAGGGTACCTCATTCTAGGGTTGAGGTATATATTTCATTTTATTATATACTCACTCTCACTCACTCATCATCTATACCGCTTAATCCTGTATTCAGGGACAGGGGGGGGGGGGGCCTGGAGCCTATCCCAGGAGACTTAGGGCACATGGCAGGGTACACCCTGGACAGGGTGCCAATCCATCACAGGGCACAGACACACACAGACACACACTCATTCACACACTATGGGCAATTTGGGAGAATGCCAATTAGTCTAACCTACATGTCTTTGGACTGTGGGAGAAAACCGGAGTAACCAGCGGAAACCCACCAAGCACGGGGAGAACATGCTCCATGCACACAGAGACGGGAATCGAGCCTGGCCCGGGATCGAACCCAGACCCTGGCGGTGCAAGGCGACAGTGCTAACCACTACACCACCGTGCCGCCATTTTATTATATAGATTGAATAAAAAAAAAATGGACAAATCTTTTATTACAACAGGCTACAAAGTGCCCAAAGATACAAATTGGTTGTTTGTATTAACAACCTCAGAGGCAACTTCATCCTCATTCCTGTCTCATCTATTGGTTGGTGCTGTATCAAATCAATAGGAAAAATCTATATCATTATATAATTTAGAACATTTCTATAATGCTACAATTTTTGAATTGTTATTGAAATGTTAAAAAAAATAGAAACCAATAATAAACATATTCAAAATGTTCTCTTAGCATCTGATCTGCAGATTTTATTTGTCACAGGTGCTGACTCCAAATGCCGTTCCTAACACATCCTCCAATTTTATCCAGGCTTTGGTGCACTGACTTTTGCACACTCATAGCTGGGAACCCTTGTCTTCTGTGTAAAAGTGAGATCCTCCCACTGTATAAACAGATGCATCAGCCATTAAACATTATGGACAGAGAGAGACAACATTTTCCAAACAGGGCCCCTCATCCACTTCAACACGAGCAACATCCGCCCACCCTTAACTCTAATACAAAACAGGCAATTGCAAAGAAGTGCTTTGCCAATTGCCTTGTATTGACACAGAAATAAAGTCTCTAACAACTATTTACAAAGTGGCCCAGTGTTACAGTCCCATCCAGCCATGCTCTGTTTTGCATGCATATGCTCAAAATGTATAGAAATCACAAAGGTAAAGTCAGTTGTTTTAAAACACAAAAATGTCTCTAGCAGTTATTGTTTTCATTTTACCTTACAACAAAGCAAGAAGTGCAAACAATTCTTAGTAAAGATGCATGGTAAAAAAAAATACAGTAGAAATCATTACTATGTTTAATAGTGAAAGTAATAGAATTTCCACCCCCAATGTGATGAGAATTCACAGGATTGGTATTAAACAGCTGTGTGGCCATAAGCAAACCACTTACAGTATTAGTAACTCTAATTAGGAAAAAAAAAAAAACAGTTAAATTTGCTAGGGATCAGAAAGATTGGGCTTTGGAGCAATGGAAAAATGTCATGAGGTCTGATGAGTCCAGATGTCCCTATTCCAGAGTAATATGAAGGGAGGCACATAAAGGGAAGCACCCATCATGCATAGTGCCCACTGTCCAAGCCTCCGGAGGCAGGGGTATGGTCTGGGGTTGCTTCAGTTCATCAGGTCCAGGCTCAGCATATTATATTGCAATTAAATAAAGTTGCTGACTACGTAAATGTACTGAATGACCAGGTTATCACAGTCGTAGGACGTCTTTCTCACACACACACACACACACAACACACACACACACACACACACACCACACACACACACACACACACACACCACACACACAACCATGGAATGACTGCTGTCTGGCTCACAGATTACACAAATAATAATAAATTATAAATTACAAAAAAACGCGTTACACCCAACACTGATCATAAGGTTGGTCATCATCATCACTATTTAATTCCGATGCTCACCAGAATGCCATAGAAGAGACCAGGCCATATAAAACTGAACAACAAAAGGTCCAGAGAGTCAATGAGCAGAACCGTCATTTGTACAAATACATAGCAGCTAGATCTTGTCTAACCAAGTGAAGAGGAAACTGTGAAAGCAGATGTTCTCATGAATTAATAAGTCGACTATGAAAAATGGTCTTATAAAATATGCTGGAGGGGAAATGTCCATTTAATTATTACTTTCATTTAATTCAGTGACTTTAGACCTCCCAGGTGTGTGTGTGTGCGTGTGTGTGTGTGTGCGTGTGTGTGTGTGTGCGTGTGTGTGTGTGTGTGCGTGTGTGTGTGTTGGTGCGCGTGCGTGCGTGCGTGCGTGTGTGTGTGTGTGTGTGTGTGTGTGTGTGCGTGTGTGTGTGTGTCCAGATTAAACAGGCCCTCATTTGAACTTCATGGGGGAACTCCACATACACTGCACAAGCATTGTACAGAAAGTATTATGATTGTTTATAACGACCTTAGTTATGGCATTAATGTAATGTAACAACAGAAACTGAAGCCAGTGAAACTTGTTCTTTCAGCTGCTCACATTGAGGATAACCACAGCAGAGCATCCAATCTGCATGCACACTCACACACACACTACAGTACATATGCCCTTGCTGATACAACTCAAAGTGGGCTTCTGCATGGTAGGCCAGGCACCAACCTCTGAGCCATTCATGCCTCACCCTTTGCATATTTACTTTCCATTATATATTTTTTTCTTCAATTTGTTGATGGGAAAGCAAATGAAATAATTTAAGCAGGACATAAGCCTGTCTGAATGAAAAGAAAGAATGCATTTTTTATGTGTTTATGCAAGAGGGCATCAAACTATATTATTTTAAACTAATACTAACTCATTTTTCAAACCTGTATTTATGATTGGTTAAATCAGCACACTACTGTGCTGTTCAGATTGGATTCCTGCTCACAGAGTGTAAATAATTCCAAGGCCACTCCAGTCATCCTCTCTGCCTGATGTAATCACACAAATAGCAACTCTAGACTTCCATATTCTCCATCATGAATTTCTGCCTCTGTTTGTTTATCTTTCTTTCTATATTTATTTATTTTTGACTTATTTACATATGTTTGGGGCCACAAATAATGCACTGAGTTGCACTTGTCAATAATAATAATAATAATAATAATAATAATAATAATAATAATAATAATAAAATCAGCCAGGATATACCACATTACAAACGATTATATAGACATTTTATTAGAAATATGACACATTCATTTTGTGCTCTGAAAACTGTACATTAACAAAAAAGACCCAATAAACTAAAAAAAGAGAGAGTGGGGAGGAAATGGTGGGAACGGGGTGATTAGACAAGTACAGATCTTCTTGAGTGACAGTCAGTGATATTAAAACACACACTGTTACATAAAGTTACAGAACACTCATATAGTCCAGTAACCTGACAAGATTCGGGGATTTCGTAATGATTTTTATAATAAGAATAACAATATTCCCCAAGCACAGTAAGAAAGATATTTATATGCTAAAATCCATTGTGTAGAACTCTTTTGGAAATAATTACAATGCTGTACAATACAACAGGGCTCTGAAGAGTGAGCCTTGTGCTTTCTCTGTGTGCAACCATCATTTCATCACATAAACTGTCTTTAAATTCATATACTTTTCATATCTAATTATAAGATACATTAAATGTATATTGTATAGTCATTCCCCCTCACCTTCAAAACACACACTGTGTACTTTTATATTACTTTCTCTTTGCTTATGGTGATGGACACCCTTAAGATTTCTGACAAGTGTGTCAAGGCATCACCATAATGTGAAGAGCATCATGCTTACATGCCATGGGCACATCACAGATGGGTAATATGGTGTCATCCACTACGACATATCTTTCTCTTCACATCTGGACTGAAGAATCCACAGGATCGAATAAGAGTCACTCGATGAGCTTCTGCTGAGTAAATTCGTAGACTTGCACAGACGTTCCTAAAGCTTCCGTGTTAAATGGCTCGCTGGTTCATTTCGAAACAGGAGTGGCACTGACAGAAGTCCATTAGGTTGAGGAGGGTTGTGTGGTCAAATCTTTCCTTCTGTGATGGTACTGAGGGTATGGGCAGCTGTTCCTCTCATTAACAGTCTTGTTTTGATGGCTTTGGGCTCTTTTTGGGTAATGGGGACCTAACCATCATGCCACCATTACAGCCAAAGCAGCATAGGATCTTTTGTGGCACATGAGCAATAATAATAATAATAATAATAATAATAAAACATTACATTCATGATAACAGTTTAAGGACAACGACTGCTTTCAAGGTGTTCTGGCTTTTCATGCCTTTTGTTTTTTTATGATACCTTTTACAAAGAGGCATGTTGTTATAGTAATCCAAACATAATTTACCCATAATGGTCCAAAACAAGAGTGTGTATGAGAAAGAGTCCAAAAAAAGTTAGAAACTGAAGGCCACACATTCAGGATCCTCTGTCCAAACGCCTGAATTTCTGTTCTCTTTACAGTCCCCACCCCATTTTAGAAACACCCCAATATGTCAACACTAGACTCACCCAGTCTCAACAGTCTGAGCAATGCCATGACATGATCAAGCCATGTCTTTCTTCCCCGAAGAGTTATGATTGCCATTCCAGCATCAAAATAAAACAAATTGTACACCAGCAAATATGCCCTGTTTCATCGCTCTTTCACATCTCACTCTCCCTGTATGTCTCTCTTTGTCCCTGCCAGTGAAGTTTTTTTTTTTTTTTCATTTATTTTTGTTCTACACCTCTGTGTGGAGCTGTAGGCTACTCAGACTTCCGTCTGGAGGTCCATGATCTCCTGGCCCACCAGTGGGATGGTGGCACTGGTCTTTTCCCACTCCACAGCCTGCAGCTCCAGAGGAGAAGCCTGAAGTGGCTCCAGGTCCTTACGCACCCAGGAAGGTGGAGAGTGAGTCTTCCTGATGCCCTCCCATGCCCTCTTGCTGGGCGTCTGCTGCTTATCCTGTTCATGGAAAAACAAATACAAAAGGGAAGCAAACTTTCAGATGTATTATTACAAGGATAATAGCTTAATATTTAAATCCAGTCATTTAAAATGGCTACAATAGAATAAAAAATTTAACTATAAGAAACATTTTTAAGACCGCATCACTGATACAAAGGATCACTGATACAAAGCCACTCTGCTGCGAAATAGCACCCCTGCTGCCTCTTTTCTCATTTTCACACAAACCAACTGTGTGTGTGTGCAAGAAAGAAAGAGTCTGAGTTTCTGAAAGAAAGAGATCTACAGAATGATTGGCTGAGTGAGTGACTGATTAAATGGTAGAATAAATGACCAAGTGACTGAATGTGTGAATGGATGAATGCCTGAGTGAGGAAATGACTACTTGAGTTAATGACGGAACGAGATAGTGATTATGAATGAAGGCGTGAGCGACCAAATGAATGCATGAGTGATGGTGTTAGTCACAAACTGAGTGAGTGAATAAGTGACTGATAGACTAAGTGAGAGATTGAGAGAGTAAGTGACTGAGTGAGCAGTGAATATACTTTTTGTGAGTGCCTGAGCAAAAGAGTGAGTGTCTGGGTAAGTGAAGTGCAGAGTAAGTCAGGGAATGTGTATCTTGACTTCACGTCAGACCATTGAGGTGTTTTGCATCTAAAAAGTGTTCCAGTGTACAGTATATAAATAAAGGTGTAAGGTACAGTCTCATAAGCTTAAGGTATAATCAAATCTAAAAATAGATAGAGAAAAAAAGAGAAAGTGAATGTACAATAAATGTATTTATTAACAAATAAAATCCTCAACTCAACAAAACAAATGTCCTTTAACTTAAATGGAACAAGAAAAAACACATCCACTTCCAGTAGTAGGTAATTTCACATCAACCTCCTCTGATTATATGCTCAGTTTAAGCCTTTGAATCCATTATTCTTCGAAACGTGGCTCAATAGAAAGCAAGTGCAGGGCTGGGAGTTCTGAAAGACTTGACATGTAGGAGCTGCATTTTTTTTTTTTTACTGTTTCTCCTCAACAGGGTGCTTTTCTTTTCTCCTCAGTCACAAGATGTCTTATCACTCACAACTCAACAAACTATGTATCTGGCTAACGTTAGCTGCTCACTGAACCAGTACTTCCCTCCAGAAACACATCTCACCAAGAATACTGATAATCGCCTGATATTTCTCCACCCTCGCAAAAAGGAAAATAGGATTGTTAAAAAAGTGATTGGCTTCAAAGCTTACGCTAAGGTTGGTCTTATCACTGCCTCCAGATGACACGCTCCACCTCTTCCCGGGTTTGCTGTCCACTGGCGGAGAGTCTCTGTCTTTCTCAGCATGCTGCAATTTTCTATTCAGGTCCTGGAACATGTCCTGGTGGCGTTTTCTCGTGTGCATGATCTTCTGTGCAAGAATACAGAGGATAATACAAATGTCACCTTGTACACAGTTCTCACATAAAACCGTACACTTTTTAATGAGATTACATGTAAAAAAAAAAATAAAAAAAAAGATGTTGAAGGTACCTCAAAATCCAGCTCTGCGTAGCGTGATTTTCGTCTCTGTAATGAGTAAATATGAAAAGAAAATTGTCAGAAGAAAAGAAGAAGGGAAAATAAATCATCGAGGCAGTAATATGGGGCAAAGTCTATACAGTATCTTTCACTAGGAACTTGGCATGAGCATACAGTAAACAGCTTGTGACCTTGTGGCCTTTCGTCAGTCTGTCTCAAAGTGTCTGAGGAGAGCTCGACCTTCTGCTTGAAACTGCAAGCTTGCACTGCATTCTGGGAACATGTTTGGCCTGAGGTCAGAAAAAGCACCCTTGGCTCTGTGGTCAATGTGCTGTCCACACTAGTCATTGGCTAACATTCAAAAACGGTGAACAAGAAGTGACATTTGGAGAACACCCATAATGATGAAGAGGCCAATTTTGGGTGTCTGTGCCTACTTCATGTATGAGCAATATGTGCAAATGCCAGGTTTCTTCATTTTTTTGTGTTCTGCTACTGAATTCCTCCAGAAAATGCTCTTGATATGGCATTGTTAATTTTTGGAAACCTAATGATTCCGCTGTGCTGGTCAGATATGTTCTTTGAGTATAATTCTCCATATCTCATATATTAACAGTTTCAGGCTGGTACAGATTTTGGCAAAATCTACTTAAGCACGTGAGATTTCTTTTTTAATTAATATATTTTCTTCTTTTGTAAGTTTTGAACTATCACTAGGATTGGTTTTGCCACATTTGGAAGCCATGATGAACTTTACGGTTATATATTTGAAATATATTTTATATATTTTGTCATGGATCAGACTCGTGTCTTATCACCTTCCCATCAAAATTAGGCACAGAGATGGCGTTATAATATTTAAAAAATATGATAGTTTTGTAAACAAGAGACATTAGATACATGCAGCACGTTCAGAAAGCTCACTG